>JAHCLQ010000784.1:0-58336 GCA_023678885.1 Pogostemon cablin
TCCACTATCTGAAGGTATGGTCCCTAACTTCGTAAAGGCCCATGTCTATTTTTGGCAGGTTCCACTAGCTGAAGGTATAGTCTCCACTATCTGAAGGTATGGTCCCTAACTTCGTAAAGGCCCATGTCTATTTTTGGCAGGTTCCACTATCTGAAGGTATGGTCCCTAACTTCGTAAAGGCCCATGTCTATTTTTGGCAGGTTCCACTAGCTGAAGGTATAGTCTCCACTATCTGAAGGTATGGTCCCTAACTTCGTAAAGGCCCATGTCTATTTTTTGGCAGGTTCCACTATCTGAAGGTATGGTCCCTAACTTCGTAAAGGCCCATGTCTATTTTTTGCAGGTTCCACTATCTGAAGGTATGGTCCCTAACTTCGTAAAGGCCCATGTCTATTTTTTGCAGGTTCCACTAGCTGAAGGTATAGTCTCCACTATCTGAAGGTATGGTCCCTAACTTCGTAAAGGCCCATGTCTATTTTTGGCAGGTTCCACTATCTGAAGGTATAGTCTCCACTATCTGAAGGTATGGTCCCTAACTTCGTAAAGGCCCATGTCTATTTTTGGCAGGTTCCACTAGCTGAAGGTATAGTCTCCACTATCTGAAGGTATGGTCCCTAACTTCGTAAAGGCCCATGTCTATTTTTGGCAGGTTCCACTAGCTGAAGGTATAGTCTCCACTATCTGAAGGTATGGTCCCTAACTTCGTAAAGGCCCATGTCTATTTTTGGCAGGTTCCACTATCTGAAGGTATAGTCTCCACTATCTGAAGGTATGGTCCCTAACTTCGTAAAGGCCCATGTCTATTTTTGGCAGGTTCCACTATCTGAAGGTATAGTCTCCACTATCTGAAGGTATGGTCCCTAACTTCGTAAAGGCCCATGTCTATTTTTGGCAGGTTCCACTATCTGAAGGTATGGTCCCTAACTTCGTAAAGGCCCATGTCTATTTTGGCAGGTTCCACTATCTGAAGGTATGGTCCCTAACTTCGTAAAGGCCCATGTCTATTTTTGGCAGGTTCCACTAGCTGAAGGTATAGTCTCCACTATCTGAAGGTATGGTCCCTAACTTCGTAAAGGCCCATGTCTATTTTTACCAGATCAAAGGCCCATGTCTATTTTGGCAGGTTCCACTAGCTGAAGGTATAGTCTCCACTATCTGAAGGTATGGTCCCTAACTTCGTAAAGGCCCATGTCTATTTTTGGCAGGTTCCACTAGCTGAAGGTATAGTCTCCACTATCTGAAGGTATGGTCCCTAACTTCGTAAAGGCCCATGTCTATTTTTGGCAGGTTCCACTATCTGAAGGTATGGTCCCTAACTTCGTAAAGGCCCATGTCTATTTTTGGCAGGTTCCACTAGCTGAAGGTATAGTCTCCACTATCTGAAGGTATGGTCCCTAACTTCGTAAAGGCCCATGTCTATTTTTGGCAGGTTCCACTAGCTGAAGGTATAGTCTCCACTATCTGAAGGTATGGTCCCTAACTTCGTAAAGGCCCATGTCTATTTTTGGCAGGTTCCACTATCTGAAGGTATGGTCCCTAACTTCGTAAAGGCCCATGTCTATTTTTGGCAGGTTCCACTAGCTGAAGGTATAGTCTCCACTATCTGAAGGTATGGTCCCTAACTTCGTAAAGGCCCATGTCTATTTTTGGCAGGTTCCACTAGCTGAAGGTATAGTCTCCACTATCTGAAGGTATGGTCCCTAACTTCGTAAAGGCCCATGTCTATTTTTGGCAGGTTCCACTATCTGAAGGTATAGTCTCCACTATCTGAAGGTATGGTCCCTAACTTCGTAAAGGCCCATGTCTATTTTTGGCAGGTTCCACTATCTGAAGGTATGGTCCCTAACTTCGTAAAGGCCCATGTCTATTTTTGGCAGGTTCCACTAGCTGAAGGTATAGTCTCCACTATCTGAAGGTATGGTCCCTAACTTCGTAAAGGCCCATGTCTATTTTTGGCAGGTTCCACTAGCTGAAGGTATAGTCTCCACTATCTGAAGGTATGGTCCCTAACTTCGTAAAGGCCCATGTCTATTTTTGGCAGGTTCCACTATCTGAAGGTATGGTCTCCATTATCTAAAGGTATGGTCCCTAACTTCGTAAAGGACCATGTCTATTTTTGGCAGGTTCCACTATCTGAAGGTATGGTCCCTAACTTCGTAAAGGCCCATGTCTATTTTTGGCAGGTTCCACTAGCTGCAGGTATAATCTCCACTATCTGAAGATATGGTCCCTAACTTCGTAAAGGCCCATGTCTATTTTTGGCAGGTTCCACTATCTGAAGGTATGGTCCCTAACTTCGTAAAGGCCCATGTCTATTTTTGGCAGGTTCCACTAGCTGAAGGTATAGTCTCCACTATCTGAAGGTATGGTCCCTAACTTCGTAAAGGCCCATGTCTATTTTTGGCAGGTTCCACTATCTGAAGGTATAGTCTCCACTATCTGAAGGTATGGTCCCTAACTTCGTAAAGGCCCATGTCTATTTTTGGCAGGTTCCACTATCTGAATGTATGGTCCCTAACTTCGTAAAGGCCCATGTCTATTTTTGGCAGGTTCCACTAGCTGAAGGTATAGTCTCCACTATCTGAAGGTATGGTCCCTAACTTCGTAAAGGCCCATGTCTATTTTTGGCAGGTTCCACTATCTGAAGGTATGGTCCCTAACTTCGTAAAGGCCCATGTCTATTTTTGGCAGGTTCCACTAGCTGAAGGTATAGTCTCCACTATCTGAAGGTATGGTCCCTAACTTCGTAAAGGCCCATGTCTATTTTTGGCAGGTTCCACTATCTGAAGGTATAGTCTCCACTATCTGAAGGTATGGTCCCTAACTTCGTAAAGGCCCATCTCTATTTTTGGTAGGTTCCACTATCTGAATGTATGGTCCCTAACTTCGTAAAGGCCCATGTCTATTTTTGGCAGGTTCCACTATCTGAAGGTATGGTCCCTTACTTCGTAAAGGCCCATGTCTATTTTTCAGGTTCCACTAGCTGAAGGTATAGTCTCCACTATCTGAAGGTATGGTCCCTAACTTCGTAAAGGCCCATGTCTATTTTTGGCAGGTTCCACTAGCTGAAGGTATAGTCTCCACTATCTGAAGGTATGGTCCCTAACTTCGTAAAGGCCCATGTCTATTTTTGGCAGGTTCCACTATCTGAAGGTATGGTCCCTAACTTCGTAAAGGCCCATGTCTATTTTTGGCAGGTTCCACTAGCTGAAGGTATAGTCTCCACTATCTGAAGGTATGGTCCCTAACTTCGTAAAGGCCCATGTCTATTTTTGGCAGGTTCCACTATCTGAAGGTATAGTCTCCACTATCTGAAGGTATGGTCCCTAACTTCGTAAAGGCCCATGTCTATTTTTGGCAGGTTCCACTATCTGAAGGTATGTCCCTAACTTCGTAAAGGCCCATGTCTATTTTTGGCAGGTTCCACTAGCTGAAGGTATAGTCTCCACTATCTGAAGGTATGGTCCCTAACTTCGTAAAGGCCCATGTCTATTTTTGGCAGGTTCCACTATCTGAAGGTATAGTCTCCACTATCTGAAGGTATGGTCCCTAACTTCGTAAAGGCCCATGTCTATTTTTGGCAGGTTCCACTAGCTGAAGGTATAGTCTCCACTATCTGAAGGTATGGTCCCTAACTTCGTAAAGGCCCATGTCTATTTTTGGCAGGTTCCACTATCTGAAGGTATAGTCTCCACTATCTGAAGGTATGGTCCCTAACTTCGTAAAGGCCCATGTCTATTTTTGGCAGGTTCCACTATCTGAAGGTATGGTCCCTAACTTCGTAAAGGCCCATGTCTATTTTTGGCAGGTTCCACTAGCTGAAGGTATAGTCTCCACTATCTGAAGGTATGGTCCCTAACTTCGTAAAGGCCCATGTCTATTTTTGGCAGGTTCCACTATCTGAAGGTATAGTCTCCACTATCTGAAGGTATGGTCCCTAACTTCGTAAAGGCCCATGTCTATTTTTGGCAGGTTCCACTATCTGAAGGTATAGTCTCCACTATCTGAAGGTATGGTCCCTAACTTCGTAAAGGCCCATGTCTATTTTTGGCAGGTTCCACTATCTGAAGGTATGGTCCCTAACTTCGTAAAGGCCCATGTCTATTTTTGGCAGGTTCCACTAGCTGAAGGTATAGTCTCCACTATCTGAAGGTATGGTCCCTAACTTCGTAAAGGCCCATGTCTATTTTTGGCAGGTTCCACTAGCTGAAGGTATAGTCTCCACTATCTGAAGGTATGGTCCCTAACTTCGTAAAGGCCCATGTCTATTTTTGGCAGGTTCCACTATCTGAAGGTATGGTCCCTAACTTCGTAAAGGCCCATGTCTATTTTTGGCAGGTTCCACTAGCTGAAGGTATAGTCTCCACTATCTGAAGGTATGGTCCCTAACTTCGTAAAGGCCCATGTCTATTTTTGGCAGGTTCCACTAGCTGAAGGTATAGTCTCCACTATCTGAAGGTATGGTCCCTAACTTCGTAAAGGCCCATGTCTATTTTTGGCAGGTTCCACTATCTGAAGGTATAGTCTCCACTATCTGAAGGTATGGTCCCTAACTTCGTAAAGGCCCATGTCTATTTTTGGCAGGTTCCACTATCTGAAGGTATGGTCCCTAACTTCGTAAAGGCCCATGTCTATTTTTGGCAGGTTCCACTAGCTGAAGGTATAGTCTCCACTATCTGAAGGTATGGTCCCTAACTTCGTAAAGGCCCATGTCTATTTTTGGCAGGTTCCACTAGCTGAAGGTATAGTCTCCACTATCTGAAGGTATGGTCCCTAACTTCGTAAAGGCCCATGTCTATTTTTGGCAGGTTCCACTAGCTGAAGGTATAGTCTCCACTATCTGAAGGTATGGTCCCTAACTTCGTAAAGGCCCATGTCTATTTTTGGCAGGTTCCACTATCTGAAGGTATGGTCCCTAACTTCGTAAAGGCCCATGTCTATTTTTGGCAGGTTCCACTAGCTGAAGGTATAGTCTCCACTATCTGAAGGTATGGTCCCTAACTTCGTAAAGGCCCATGTCTATTTTTGGCAGGTTCCACTATCTGAAGGTATGGTCCTAACTTCGTAAAGGCCCATGTCTATTTTTGGCAGGTTCCACTAGCTGAAGGTATAGTCTCCACTATCTGAAGGTATGGTCCCTAACTTCGTAAAGGCCCATGTCTATTTTTGGCAGGTTCCACTATCTGAAGGTATAGTCTCCACTATCTGAAGGTATGGTCCCTAACTTCGTAAAGGCCCATGTCTATTTTTGGCAGGTTCCACTATCTGAAGGTATGGTCCCTAACTTCGTAAAGGCCCATGTCTATTTTTGGCAGGTTCCACTAGCTGAAGGTATAGTCTCCACTATCTGAAGGTATGGTCCCTAACTTCGTAAAGGCCCATGTCTATTTTTGGCAGGTTCCACTATCTGAAGGTATGGTCCCTAACTTCGTAAAGGCCCATGTCTATTTTTGGCAGGTTCCACTAGCTGAAGGTATAGTCTCCACTATCTGAAGGTATGGTCCCTAACTTCGTAAAGGCCCATGTCTATTTTTGGCAGGTTCCACTATCTGAAGGTATGGTCCCTACTTCGTAAAGGCCCATGTCTATTTTTGGCAGGTTCCACTAGCTGAAGGTATAGTCTCCACTATCTGAAGGTATGGTCCCTAACTTCGTAAAGGCCCATGTCTATTTTTGGCAGGTTCCACTATCTGAAGGTATAGTCTCCACTATCTGAAGGTATGGTCCCTAACTTCGTAAAGGCCCATGTCTATTTTTGGCAGGTTCCACTATCTGAAGGTATGGTCCCTAACTTCGTAAAGGCCCATGTCTATTTTTGGCAGGTTCCACTAGCTGAAGGTATAGTCTCCACTATCTGAAGGTATGGTCCCTAACTTCGTAAAGGCCCATGTCTATTTTTGGCAGGTTCCACTATCTGAAGGTATAGTCTCCACTATCTGAAGGTATGGTCCCTAACTTCGTAAAGGCCCATGTCTATTTTTAGGTTCCACTATCTGAAGGTATGGTCCCTAACTTCGTAAAGGTCCATGTCTATTTTTGGTAAGTTCCACTAGTTGAAGATATAGTCTCCACTATCTGAAGGTATGGTCCCTAACTTCGTAAAGGCCCATGTCTATTTTTGGCAGGTTCCACTAGCTGAAGGTATAGTCTCCACTATCTGAAGGTATGGTCCCTAACTTCGTAAAGGCCCATGTCTATTTTTGGCAGGTTCCACTAGCTGAAGGTATAGTCTCCACTATCTGAAGGTATGGTCCTTAACTTCGTAAAGGCCCATGTCTATTTTTGGCAGGTTCCACTATCTGAAGGTATAGTCTCCACTATCTGAAGGTATGGTCCCTAACTTCGTAAAGGCCCATGTCTATTTTTGGCAGGTTCCACTATCTGAAGGTATGGTCCCTAACTTCGTAAAGGCCCATGTCTATTTTTGGCAGGTTCCACTAGCTGAAGGTATAGTCTCCACTATCTGAAGGTATGGTCCCTAACTTCGTAAAGGCCCATGTCTATTTTTGGCAGGTTCCACTATCTGAAGGTATAGTCTCCACTATCTGAAGGTATGGTCCCTAACTTCGTAAAGGCCCATGTCTATTTTTGGCAGGTTCCACTATCTGAAGGTATGGTCCCTAACTTCGTAAAGGCCCATGTCTATTTTTGGCAGGTTCCACTAGCTGAAGGTATAGTCTCCACTATCTGAAGGTATGGTCCCTAACTTCGTAAAGGCCCATGTCTATTTTTGGCAGGTTCCACTAGCTGAAGGTATAGTCTCCACTATCTGAAGGTATGGTCCCTAACTTCGTAAAGGCCCATGTCTATTTTTGGCAGGTTCCACTATCTGAAGGTATGGTCCTAACTTCGTAAAGGCCCATGTCTATTTTTGCAGGTTCCACTAGCTGAAGGTATAGTCTCCACTATCTGAAGGTATGGTCCCTAACTTCGTAAAGGCCCATGTCTATTTTTGGCAGGTTCCACTATCTGAAGGTATTCCCTAACTTCGTAAAGGCCCATGTCTATTTTTGGCAGGTTCCACTAGCTGAAGGTATAGTCTCCACTATCTGAAGGTATGGTCCCTAACTTCGTAAAGGCCCATGTCTATTTTTGGCAGGTTCCACTATCTGAAGGTATGGTCCCTAACTTCGTAAAGGCCCATGTCTATTTTTGCAGGTTCCACTAGCTGAAGGTATAGTCTCCACTATCTGAAGGTATGGTCCCTAACTTCGTAAAGGCCCATGTCTATTTTTGGCAGGTTCCACTAGCTGAAGGTATAGTCTCCACTATCTGAAGGTATGGTCCCTAACTTCGTAAAGGCCCATGTCTATTTTTGGCAGGTTCCACTATCTGAAGGTATAGTCTCACTATCTGAAGGTATGGTCCCTAACTTCGTAAAGGCCCATGTCTATTTTTGGCAGGTTCCACTATCTGAAGGTATGGTCCCTAACTTCGTAAAGGCCCATGTCTATTTTTGGCAGGTTCCACTAGCTGAAGGTATAGTCTCCACTATCTGAAGGTATGGTCCCTAACTTCGTAAAGGCCCATGTCTATTTTTGGCAGGTTCCACTATCTGAAGGTATAGTCTCCACTATCTGAAGGTATGGTCCCTAACTTCGTAAAGGCCCATGTCTATTTTTGGCAGGTTCCACTAGCTGAAGGTATAGTCTCCACTATCTGAAGGTATGGTCCCTAACTTCGTAAAGGCCCATGTCTATTTTTGGCAGGTTCCACTATCTGAAGGTATGGTCCCTAACTTCGTAAAGGCCCATGTCTATTTTTGGCAGGTTCCACTAGCTGAAGGTATAGTCTCCACTATCTGAAGGTATGGTCCCTAACTTCGTAAAGGCCCATGTCTATTTTTGGCAGGTTCCACTATCTGAAGGTATAGTCTCCACTATCTGAAGGTATGGTCCCTAACTTCGTAAAGGCCCATGTCTATTTTTGGCAGGTTCCACTATCTGAAGGTATGGTCCCTAACTTCGTAAAGGCCCATGTCTATTTTTGGCAGGTTCCACTATCTGAAGGTATGGTCCCTACTTCGTAAAGGCCCATGTCTATTTTTGGCAGGTTCCACTAGCTGAAGGTATTGTCTCCACTATCTGAAGGTATGGTCCCTAACTTCGTAAAGGCCCATGTCTATTTTTGGCAGGTTCCACTATCTGAAGGTATAGTCTCCACTATCTGAAGGTATGGTCCCTAACTTCGTAAAGGCCCATGTCTATTTTTGGCAGGTTCCACTATCTGAAGGTATGGTCCCTAACTTCAAAAGGCCCATGTCTATTTTTGGCAGGTTCCACTAGCTGAAGGTATAGTCTCCACTATCTGAAGGTATGGTCCCTAACTTCGTAAAGGCCCATGTCTATTTTTGGCAGGTTCCACTAGCTGAAGGTATAGTCTCCACTATCTGAAGGTATGGTCCCTAACTTCGTAAAGGCCCATGTCTATTTTTGGCAGGTTCCACTAGCTGAAGGTATAGTCTCCACTATCTGAAGGTATGGTCCCTAACTTCGTAAAGGCCCATGTCTATTTTTGGCAGGTTCCACTAGCTGAAGGTATAGTCTCCACTATCTGAAGGTATGGTCCCTAACTTCGTAAAGGCCCATGTCTATTTTTGGCAGGTTCCACTATCTGAAGGTATGGTCCCTAACTTCGTAAAGGCCCATGTCTATTTTTGGCAGGTTCCACTAGCTGAAGGTATAGTCTCCACTATCTGAAGGTATGGTCCCTAACTTCGTAAAGGCCCATGTCTATTTTTGGCAGGTTCCACTATCTGAAGGTATAGTCTCCACTATCTGAAGGTATGGTCCCTAACTTCGTAAAGGCCCATGTCTATTTTTGGCAGGTTCCACTATCTGAAGGTATGGTCCCTAACTTCGTAAAGGCCCATGTCTATTTTTGGCAGGTTCCACTAGCTGAAGGTATAGTCTCCACTATCTGAAGGTATGGTCCCTAACTTCGTAAAGGCCCATGTCTATTTTTGGCAGGTTCCACTATCTGAAGGTATAGTCTCCACTATCTGAAGGTATGGTCCCTAACTTCGTAAAGGCCCATGTCTATTTTTGGCAGGTTCCACTAGCTGAAGGTATAGTCTCCACTATCTGAAGGTATGGTCCCTAACTTCGTAAAGCCCATGTCTATTTTTGGCAGGTTCCACTATCTGAAGGTATGGTCCCTAACTTCGTAAAGACCCATGTCTATTTTTGGCAAGGTTCCACTAGCTGAAGGCAGTCTCCACTATCTGAAGGTATGGTCCCTAACTTCGTAAAGGCCCATGTCTATTTTTGGCAGGTTCCACTAGCTGAAGGTATAGTCTCCACTATCTGAAGGTATGGTCCCTAACTTCGTAAAGGCCCATGTCTATTTTTGGCAGGTTCCACTAGCTGAAGGTATAGTCTCCACTATCTGAAGGTATGGTCCCTAACTTCGTAAAGGCCCATGTCTATTTTTGGCAGGTTCCACTATCTGAAGGTATGTCCCTAACTTCGTAAAGGCCCATGTCTATTTTTGGCAGGTTCCACTAGCTGAAGGTATAGTCTCCACTATCTGAAGGTATGGTCCCTAACTTCGTAAAGGCCCATGTCTATTTTTGGCAGGTTCCACTATCTGAAGGTATAGTCTCCACTATCTGAAGGTATGGTCCCTAACTTCGTAAAGGCCCATGTCTATTTTTGGCAGTTCCACTATCTGAAGGTATGGTCCCTAACTTCGTAAAGGCCCATGTCTATTTTTGGCAGGTTCCACTATCGAAGAAGTATGGTCCCTACTTCGTAAAGGCCCATGTCTATTTTTGGCAGGTTCCACTAGCTGAAGGTATAGTCTCCACTATCTGAAGGTATGGTCCCTAACTTCGTAAAGGCCCATGTCTATTTTTGGCAGGTTCCACTATCTGAAGGTATAGTCTCCACTATCTGAAGGTATGGTCCCTAACTTCGTAAAGGCCCATGTCTATTTTTGGCAGGTTCCACTAGCTGAAGGTATAGTCTCCACTATCTGAAGGTATGGTCCCTAACTTCGTAAAGGCCCATGTCTATTTTTGGCAGGTTCCACTATCTGAAGGTATAGTCTCCACTATCTGAAGGTATGGTCCCTAACTTCGTAAAGGCCCATGTCTATTTTTGGCAGGTTCCACTATCTGAAGGTATGGTCCCTAACTTCGTAAAGGCCCATGTCTATTTTTGGCAGGTTCCACTAGCTGAAGGTATAGTCTCCACTATCTGAAGGTATGGTCCCTAACTTCGTAAAGGCCCATGTCTATTTTTGGCAGGTTCCACTAGCTGAAGGTATAGTCTCCACTATCTGAAGGTATGGTCCCTAACTTCGTAAAGGCCCATGTCTATTTTTGGCAGGTTCCACTATCTGAAGGTATGGTCCCTACTTCGTAAAGGCCCATGTCTATTTTTGGCAGGTTCCACTAGCTGAAGGTATAGTCTCCACTATCTGAAGGTATGGTCCCTAACTTCGTAAAGGCCCATGTCTATTTTTGGCAGGTTCCACTATCTGAAGGTATAGTCTCCACTATCTGAAGGTATGGTCCCTAACTTCGTAAAGGCCCATGTCTATTTTTGGCAAGTTCCACTAGCTGAAGGTATAGTCTCCACTATCTGAAGGTATGGTCCCTAACTTCGTAAAGGCCCATGTCTATTTTTGGCAGGTTCCACTAGCTGAAGGTATAGTCTCCACTATCTGAAGGTATGGTCCCTAACTTCGTAAAGGCCCATGTCTATTTTTGGCAGGTTCCACTATCTGAAGGTATAGTCTCCACTATCTGAAGGTATGGTCCCTAACTTCGTAAAGGCCCATGTCTATTTTTGGCAGGTTCCACTATCTGAAGGTATGGTCCCTAACTTCGTAAAGGCCCATGTCTATTTTTGGCAGTTCCACTAGCTGAAGGTATAGTCTCCACTATCTGAAGGTATGGTCCCTAACTTCGTAAAGGCCCATGTCTATTTTTGGCAGGTTCCACTAGCTGAAGGTATAGTCTCCACTATCTGAAGGTATGGTCCCTAACTTCGTAAAGGCCCATGTCTATTTTTGGCAGGTTCCACTATCTGAAGGTATAGTCTCCACTATCTGAAGGTATGGTCCCTAACTTCGTAAAGGCCCATGTCTATTTTTGGCAGGTTCCACTATCTGAAGGTATGGTCCCTAACTTCGTAAAGGCCCATGTCTATTTTTGGCAGGTTCCACTAGCTGAAGGTATAGTCTCCACTATCTGAAGGTATGGTCCCTAACTTCGTAAAGGCCCATGTCTATTTTTGGCAGGTTCCACTATCTGAAGGTATAGTCTCCACTATCTGAAGGTATGGTCCCTAACTTCGTAAAGGCCCATGTCTATTTTTGGCAGGTTCCACTATCTGAAGGTATGGTCCCTAACTTCGTAAAGGCCCATGTCTATTTTTGGCAGGTTCCACTAGCTGAAGGTATAGTCTCCACTATCTGAAGGTATGGTCCCTAACTTCGTAAAGGCCCATGTCTATTTTTGGCAGGTTCCACTATCTGAAGGTATAGTCTCCACTATCTGAAGGTATGGTCCCTAACTTCGTAAAGGCCCATGTCTATTTTTGGCAGGTTCCACTATCTGAAGGTATGGTCCCTAACTTCGTAAAGGCCCATGTCTATTTTTGGCAGGTTCCACTAGATGAAGGTATAGTCTCCACTATCTGAAGGTATGGTCCCTAACTTCGTAAAGGCCCATGTCTATTTTTGGCAGGTTCCACTAGCTGAAGGTATAGTCTCCACTATCTGAAGGTATGGTCCCTAACTTCGTAAAGGCCCATGTCTATTTTTGGCAGGTTCCACTAGCTGAAGGTATAGTCTCCACTATCTGAAGGTATGGTCCCTAACTTCGTAAAGGCCCATGTCTATTTTTGGCAGGTTCCACTAGCTGAAGGTATAGTCTCCACTATCTGAAGGTATGGTCCCTAACTTCGTAAAGGCCCATGTCTATTTTTGGCAGGTTCCACTATCTGAAGGTATGTTCCCTACAATCTTCGTAAAGGTAAAGGCCCATGTCTATTTTTGGCAGGTTCCACTAGCTGAAGGTATAGTCTCCACTATCTGAAGGTATGGTCCCTAACTTCGTAAAGGCCCATGTCTATTTTTGGCAGTTTCCACTATCTGAAGGTATAGTCTCCACTATCTGAAGGTATGGTCCCTAACTTCGTAAAGGCCCATGTCTATTTTTGGCAGGTTCCACTATCTGAAGGTATGGTCCCTAACTTCGTAAAGGCCCATGTCTATTTTTGGCAGGTTCCACTAGCTGAAGGTATAGTCTCCACTATCTGAAGGTATGGTCCCTAACTTCGTAAAGGCCCATGTCTATTTTTGGCAGGTTCCACTATCTGAAGGTATAGTCTCCACTATCTGAAGGTATGGTCCCTAACTTCGTAAAGGCCCATGTCTATTTTTGGCAGGTTCCACTATCTGAAGGTATGGTCCCTAACTTCGTAAAGGCCCATGTCTATTTTTGGCAGGTTCCACTAGCTGAAGGTATAGTCTCCACTATCTGAAGGTATGGTCCCTAACTTCGTAAAGGCCCATGTCTATTTTTGGCAGGTTCCACTATCTGAAGGTATGGTCCCTAACTTCGTAAAGGCCCATGTCTATTTTTGGCAGGTTCCACTAGCTGAAGGTATAGTCTCCACTATCTGAAGGTATGGTCCCTAACTTCGTAAAGGCCCATGTCTATTTTTGGCAGGTTCCACTATCTGAAGGTATGGTCCCTAACTTCGTAAAGGCCCATGTCTATTTTTGGCAGGTTCCACTAGCTGAAGGTATAGTCTCCACTATCTGAAGGTATGGTCCCTAACTTCGTAAAGGCCCATGTCTATTTTTGGCAGGTTCCACTAGCTGAAGGTATAGTCTCCACTATCTGAAGGTATGGTCCCTAACTTCGTAAAGGCCCATGTCTATTTTTGGCAGGTTCCACTATCTGAAGGTATAGTCTCCACTATCTGAAGGTATGGTCCCTAACTTCGTAAAGGCCCATGTCTATTTTTGGCAGGTTCCACTATCTGAAGGTATGGTCCCTAACTTCGTAAAGGCCCATGTCTATTTTTGGCAGGTTCCACTAGCTGAAGGTATAGTCTCCACTATCTGAAGGTATGGTCCCTAACTTCGTAAAGGCCCATGTCTATTTTTGGCAGGTTCCACTATCTGAAGGTATAGTCTCCACTATCTGAAGGTATGGTCCCTAACTTCGTAAAGGCCCATGTCTATTTTTGGCAGGTTCCACTAGCTGAAGGTATAGTCTCCACTATCTGAAGGTATGGTCCCTAACTTCGTAAAGGCCCATGTCTATTTTTGGCAGGTTCCACTATCTGAAGGTATGGTCCCTAACTTCGTAAAGGCCCATGTCTATTTTTGGCAGGTTCCACTAGCTGAAGGTATAGTCTCCACTATCTGAAGGTATGGTCCCTAACTTCGTAAAGGCCCATGTCTATTTTTGGCAGGTTCCACTATCTGAAGGTATGGTCCCTAACTTCGTAAAGGCCCATGTCTATTTTTGGCAGGTTCCACTATCTTAAGGTATGGTCCCTACTTCGTAAAGGCCCATGTCTATTTTTGGCAGGTTCCACTAGCTGAAGGTATAGTCTCCACTATCTGAAGGTATGGTCCCTAACTTCGTAAAGGCCCATGTCTATTTTTGGCAGGTTCCACTATCTGAAGGTATAGTCTCCACTATCTGAAGGTATGGTCCCTAACTTCGTAAAGGCCCATGTCTATTTTTGGCAGGTTCCACTATCTGAAGGTATGGTCCCTAACTTTAAAAGGCCCATGTCTATTTTTGGCAGGTTCCACTAGCTGAAGGTATAGTCTCCACTATCTGAAGGTATGGTCCCTAACTTCGTAAAGGCCCATGTCTATTTTTGGCAGGTTCCACTAGCTGAAGGTATAGTCTCCACTATCTGAAGGTATGGTCCCTAACTTCGTAAAGGCCCATGTCTATTTTTGGCAGGTTCCACTAGCTGAAGGTATAGTCTCCACTATCTAAAGGTATGGTCCCTAACTTCGTAAAGGCCCATGTCTATTTTTGGCAGGTTCCACTATCTGAAGGTATAGTCTCCACTATCTGAAGGTATGGTCCCTAACTTCGTAAAGGCCCATGTCTATTTTTGGCAGGTTCCACTATCTGAAGGTATGTCCCTAACTTCGTAAAGGCCCATGTCTATTTTTGGCAGGTTCCACTAGCTGAAGGTATAGTCTCCACTATCTGAAGGTATGGTCCCTAACTTCGTAAAGGCCCATGTCTATTTTTGGCAGGTTCCACTATCTGAAGGTATAGTCTCCACTATCTGAAGGTATGGTCCCTAACTTCGTAAAGGCCCATGTCTATTTTTGGCAGGTTCCACTATCTGAAGGTATGGTCCCTAACTTCGTAAAGGCCCATGTCTATTTTTGGCAGGTTCCACTAGCTGAAGGTATAGTCTCCACTATCTGAAGGTATGGTCCCTAACTTCGTAAAGGCCCATGTCTATTTTTGGCAGGTTCCACTATCTGAAGGTATAGTCTCCACTATCTGAAAGTATGGTCCCTAACTTCGTAAAGGCCCATGTCTATTTTTGGCAGGTTCCACTATCTGAAGGTATGGTCCCTAACTTCGTAAAGGCCCATGTCTATTTTTGGCAGGTTCCACTAGCTGAAGGTATAGTCTCCACTATCTGAAGGTATGGTCCCTAACTTCGTAAAGGCCCATGTCTATTTTTGGCAGGTTCCACTATCTGAAGGTATAGTCTCCACTATCTGAAGGTATGGTCCCTAACTTCGTAAAGGCCCATGTCTATTTTTGGCAGGTTCCACTAGCTGAAGGTATAGTCTCCACTATCTGAAGGTATGGTCCCTAACTTCGTAAAGGCCCATGTCTATTTTTGGCAGGTTCCACTATCTGAAGGTATGGTCCCTAACTTCGTAAAGGCCCATGTCTATTTTTGGCAGGTTCCACTAGCTGAAGGTATAGTCTCCACTATCTGAAGGTATGGTCCCTAACTTCGTAAAGGCCCATGTCTATTTTTGGCAGGTTCCACTAGCTGAAGGTATAGTCTCCACTATCTGAAGGTATGGTCCCTAACTTCGTAAAGGCCCATGTCTATTTTTGGCAGGTTCCACTAGCTGAAGGTATAGTCTCCACTATCTGAAGGTATGGTCCCTAACTTCGTAAAGGCCCATGTCTATTTTTGGCAGGTTCCACTATCTGAAGGTATGGTCCCTAACTTCGTAAAGGCCCATGTCTATTTTTGGCAGGTTCCACTAGCTGAAGGTATAGTCTCCACTATCTGAAGGTATGGTCCCTAACTTCGTAAAGGCCCATGTCTATTTTTGGCAGGTTCCACTATCTGAAGGTATAGTCTCCACTATCTGAAGGTATGGTCCCTAACTTCGTAAAGGCCCATGTCTATTTTTGGCAGGTTCCACTATCTGAAGGTATGGTCCCTAACTTCGTAAAGGCCCATGTCTATTTTTGGCAGGTTCCACTAGCTGAAGGTATAGTCTCCACTATCTGAAGGTATGGTCCCTAACTTCGTAAAGGCCATGTCTATTTTTGGCAGGTTCCACTATCTGAAGGTATAGTCTCCACTATCTGAAGGTATGGTCCCTAACTTCGTAAAGGCCCATGTCTATTTTTGGCAGGTTCCACTATCTGAAGGTATAGTCTCCACTATCTGAAGGTATGGTCCCTAACTTCGTAAAGGCCCATGTCTATTTTTGGCAGGTTCCACTATCTGAAGGTATGGTCCCTAACTTCGTAAAGGCCCATGTCTATTTTTGGCAGGTTCCACTAGCTGAAGGTATAGTCTCCACTATCTGAAGGTATGGTCCCTAACTTCGTAAAGGCCCATGTCTATTTTTGGCAGGTTCCACTATCTGAAGGTATAGTCTCCACTATCTGAAGGTATGGTCCCTAACTTCGTAAAGGCCCATGTCTATTTTTGGCAGGTTCCACTATCTGAAGGTATGGTCCCTAACTTCGTAAAGGCCCATGTCTATTTTTGGCAGGTTCCACTATCTGAAGGTATGGTCCCTACTTCGTAAAGGCCCATGTCTATTTTTGGCAGGTTCCACTAGCTGAAGGTATAGTCTCCACTATCTGAAGGTATGGTCCCTAACTTCGTAAAGGCCCATGTCTATTTTTGGCAGGTTCCACTATCTGAAGGTATAGTCTCCACTATCTGAAGGTATGGTCCCTAACTTCGTAAAGGCCCATGTCTATTTTTGGCAGGTTCCACTATCTGAAGGTATGGTCCCTAACTTCGTAAAGGCCCATGTCTATTTTTGGCAGGTTCCACTAGCTGAAGGTATAGTCTCCACTATCTGAAGGTATGGTCCCTAACTTCGTAAAGGCCCATGTCTATTTTTGGCAGGTTCCACTAGCTGAAGGTATAGTCTCCACTATCTGAAGGTATGGTCCCTAACTTCGTAAAGGCCCATGTCTATTTTTGGCAGGTTCCACTAGCTGAAGGTATAGTCTCCACTATCTGAAGGTATGGTCCCTAACTTCGTAAAGGCCCATGTCTATTTTTGGCAGGTTCCACTATCTGAAGGTATAGTCTCCACTATCTGAAGGTATGGTCCCTAACTTCGTAAAGGCCCATGTCTATTTTTGGCAGGTTCCACTATCTGAAGGTATGGTCCCTAACTTCGTAAAGGCCCATGTCTATTTTTGGCAGGTTCCACTAGCTGAAGGTATAGTCTCCACTATCTGAAGGTATGGTCCCTAACTTCGTAAAGGCCCATGTCTATTTTTGGCAGGTTCCACTATCTGAAGGTATAGTCTCCACTATCTGAAGGTATGGTCCCTAACTTCGTAAAGGCCCATGTCTATTTTTGGCAGGTTCCACTATCTGAAGGTATGGTCCCTAACTTCGTAAAGGCCCATGTCTATTTTTGCAGGTTCCACTAGCTGAAGGTATAGTCTCCACTATCTGAAGGTATGGTCCCTAACTTCGTAAAGGCCCATGTCTATTTTTGGCAGGTTCCACTAGCTGAAGGTATAGTCTCCACTATCTGAAGGTATGGTCCCTAACTTCGTAAAGGCCCATGTCTATTTTTGGCAGGTTCCACTATCTGAAGGTATAGTCTCCACTATCTGAAGGTATGGTCCCTAACTTCGTAAAGGCCCATGTCTATTTTTGGCAGGTTCCACTATCTGAAGGTATGGTCCCTAACTTCGTAAAGGCCCATGTCTATTTTTGGCAGGTTCCACTAGCTGAAGGTATAGTCTCCACTATCTGAAGGTATGGTCCCTAACTTCGTAAAGGCCCATGTCTATTTTTGGCAGGTTCCACTAGCTGAAGTATAGTCTCCACTATCTGAAGGTATGGTCCCTAACTTTGTAAAGGCTCATTTCTATTTTTGCCAGTTCCACTAGCTGAAGGTATAGTCTCCACTATCTGAAGGTATGGTCCCTAACTTCGTAAAGGCCCATGTCTATTTTTGGCAGGTTCCACTATCTGAAGGTATGGTCCCTAACTTCGTAAAGGCCCATGTCTATTTTTGGCAGGTTCCACTAGCTGAAGGTATAGTCTCCACTATCTGAAGGTATGGTCCCTAACTTCGTAAAGGCCCATGTCTATTTTTGGCAGGTTCCACTATCTGAAGGTATGGTCCCTAACTTCGTAAAGGCCCATGTCTATTTTTGGCAGGTTCCACTAGCTGAAGGTATAGTCTCCACTATCTGAAGGTATGGTCCCTAACTTCGTAAAGGCCCATGTCTATTTTTGGCAGGTTCCACTATCTGAAGGTATGGTCCCTAACTTCGTAAAGGCCCATGTCTATTTTTGGCAGGTTCCACTAGCTGAAGGTATAGTCTCCACTATCTGAAGGTATGGTCCCTAACTTCGTAAAGGCCCATGTCTATTTTTGGCAGGTTCCACTAGCTGAAGGTATAGTCTCCACTATCTGAAGGTATGGTCCCTAACTTCGTAAAGGCCCATGTCTATTTTTGGCAGGTTCCACTATCTGAAGGTATAGTCTCCACTATCTGAAGGTATGGTCCCTAACTTCGTAAAGGCCCATGTCTATTT
This sequence comes from Pogostemon cablin, assembly GCA_023678885.1. Classification (NCBI taxonomy): domain Eukaryota; kingdom Viridiplantae; phylum Streptophyta; class Magnoliopsida; order Lamiales; family Lamiaceae; genus Pogostemon; species Pogostemon cablin. The sequence goes on from JAHCLQ010000784.1 coordinate 18,006, forward strand.
TTGGCAGGTTCCACTATCTGAAGGTATGGTCCCTAACTTCGTAAAGGCCCATGTCTATTTTTGGCAGGTTCCACTAGCTGAAGGTATAGTCTCCACTATCTGAAGGTATGGTCCCTAACTTCGTAAAGGCCCATGTCTATTTTTGGCAGGTTCCACTAGCTGAAGGTATAGTCTCCACTATCTGAAGGTATGGTCCCTAACTTCGTAAAGGCCCATGTCTATTTTTGGCAGGTTCCACTAGCTGAAGGTATAGTCTCCACTATCTGAAGGTATGGTCCCTAACTTCGTAAAGGCCCATGTCTATTTTTGGCAGGTTCCACTATCTGAAGGTATGGTCCCTAACTTCGTAAAGGCCCATGTCTATTTTTGGCAGGTTCCACTAGCTGAAGGTATAGTCTCCACTATCTGAAGGTATGGTCCCTAACTTCGTAAAGGCCCATGTCTATTTTTGGCAGGTTCCACTATCTGAAGGTATGGTCCCTAACTTCGTAAAGGCCCATGTCTATTTTTGGCAGGTTCCACTATCTGAAGGTATGGTCCCTACTTCGTAAAGGCCCATGTCTATTTTTGGCAGGTTCCACTAGCTGAAGGTATAGTCTCCACTATCTGAAGGTATGGTCCCTAACTTCGTAAAGGCCCATGTCTATTTTTGGCAGGTTCCACTATCTGAAGGTATAGTCTCCACTATCTGAAGGTATGGTCCCTAACTTCGTAAAGGCCCATGTCTATTTTTGGCAGGTTCCACTATCTGAAGGTATGGTCCCTAACTTTAAAGGCCCATGTCTATTTTGGCAGGTTCCACTAGCTGAAGGTATAGTCTCCACTATCTGAAGGTATGGTCCCTAACTTCGTAAAGGCCCATGTCTATTTTTGGCAGGTTCCACTAGCTGAAGGTATAGTCTCCACTATCTGAAGGTATGGTCCCTAACTTCGTAAAGGCCCATGTCTATTTTTGGCAGGTTCCACTAGCTGAAGGTATAGTCTCCACTATCTAAAGGTATGGTCCCTAACTTCGTAAAGGCCCATGTCTATTTTTGCAGGTTCCACTAGCTGAAGGTATAGTCTCCACTATCTGAAGGTATGGTCCCTAACTTCGTAAAGGCCCATGTCTATTTTTGGCAGGTTCCACTATCTGAAGGTATGGTCCCTAACTTCGTAAAGGCCCATGTCTATTTTTGGCAGGTTCCACTAGCTGAAGGTATAGTCTCCACTATCTGAAGGTATGGTCCCTAACTTCGTAAAGGCCCATGTCTATTTTTGGCAGGTTCCACTATCTGAAGGTATAGTCTCCACTATCTGAAGGTATGGTCCCTAACTTCGTAAAGGCCCATGTCTATTTTTGGCAGGTTCCACTATCTGAAGGTATGGTCCCTAACTTCGTAAAGGCCCATGTCTATTTTTGGCAGGTTCCACTAGCTGAAGGTATAGTCTCCACTATCTGAAGGTATGGTCCCTAACTTCGTAAAGGCCCATGTCTATTTTTGGCAGGTTCCACTATCTGAAGGTATAGTCTCCACTATCTGAAGGTATGGTCCCTAACTTCGTAAAGGCCCATGTCTATTTTTGGCAGGTTCCACTATCTGAAGGTATGGTCCCTAACTTCGTAAAGGCCCATGTCTATTTTTGGCAGGTTCCACTAGCTGAAGGTATAGTCTCCACTATCTGAAGGTATGGTCCCTAACTTCGTAAAGGCCCATGTCTATTTTTGGCAGGTTCCACTATCTGAAAGTATAGTCTCCACTATCTGAAGGTATGGTCCCTAACTTCGTAAAGGCCCATGTCTATTTTTGGCAGGTTCCACTAGCTGAAGGTATAGTCTCCACTATCTGAAGGTATGGTCCCTAACTTCGTAAAGGCCCATGTCTATTTTTGGCAGGTTCCACTATCTGAAGGTATGGTCCCTAACTTCGTAAAGGCGCATGTCTATTTTTGACAGGTTCCTCTAGCTGAAGGTATAGTCTCCACTATCTGAAGGTATGGTCCCTAACTTCGTAAAGGCCCATGTCTATTTTTGGCAGGTTCCACTAGCTGAAGGTATAGTCTCCACTATCTGAAGGTATGGTCCCTAACTTCGTAAAGGCCCATGTCTATTTTTGGCAGGTTCCACTATCTGAAGGTATAGTCTCCACTATCTGAAGGTATGGTCCCTAACTTCGTAAAGGCCCATGTCTATTTTTGGCAGGTTCCACTATCTGAAGGTATGGTCCCTAACTTCGTAAAGGCCCATGTCTATTTTTGGCAGGTTCCACTAGCTGAAGGTATAGTCTCCACTATCTGAAGGTATGGTCCCTAACTTCGTAAAGGCCCATGTCTATTTTTGGCAGGTTCCACTATCTGAAGGTATAGTCTCCACTATCTGAAGGTATGGTCCCTAACTTCGTAAAGGCCCATGTCTATTTTTGGCAGGTTCCACTATCTGAAGGTATGGTCCCTAACTTCGTAAAGGCCCATGTCTATTTTTGGCAGGTTCCACTAGCTGAAGGTATAGTCTCCACTATCTGAAGGTATGGTCCCTAACTTCGTAAAGGCCCATGTCTATTTTTGGCAGGTTCCACTATCTGAAGGTATAGTCTCCACTATCTGAAGGTATGGTCCCTAACTTCGTAAAGGCCCATGTCTATTTTTGGCAGGTTCCACTAGCTGAAGGTATAGTCTCCACTATCTGAAGGTATGGTCCCTAACTTCGTAAAGGCCCATGTCTATTTTTGGCAGGTTCCACTATCTGAAGGTATGGTCCCTAACTTCGTAAAGGCCCATGTCTATTTTTGGCAGGTTCCACTAGCTGAAGGTATAGTCTCCACTATCTGAAGGTATGGTCCCTAACTTCGTAAAGGCCCATGTCTATTTTTGGCAGGTTCCACTATCTGAAGGTATAGTCTCCACTATCTGAAGGTATGGTCCCTAACTTCGTAAAGGCCCATGTCTATTTTTGGCAGGTTCCACTATCTGAAGGTATGGTCCCTAACTTCGTAAAGGCCCATGTCTATTTTTGGCAGGTTCCACTATCTGAAGGTATGGTCCCTAACTTCGTAAAGGCCCATGTCTATTTTTGGCAGGTTCCACTAGCTGAAGGTATAGTCTCCACTATCTGAAGGTATGGTCCCTAACTTCGTAAAGGCCCATGTCTATTTTTGGCAGGTTCCACTATCTGAAGGTATAGTCTCCACTATCTGAAGGTATGGTCCCTAACTTCGTAAAGGCCCATGTCTATTTTTGGCAGGTTCCACTATCTGAAGGTATGGTCCCTAACTTCGTAAAGGCCCATGTCTATTTTTGGCAGGTTCCACTAGCTGAAGGTATAGTCTCCACTATCTGAAGGTATGGTCCCTAACTTCGTAAAGGCCCATGTCTATTTTTGGCAGGTTCCACTAGCTGAAGGTATAGTCTCCACTATCTGAAGGTATGGTCCCTAACTTCGTAAAGGCCCATGTCTATTTTTGGCAGGTTCCACTAGCTGAAGGTATAGTCTCCACTATCTAAAGGTATGGTCCCTAACTTCGTAAAGGCCCATATCTATTTTTGCAGGTTCCACTAGCTGAAGGTATAGTCTCCACTATCTGAAGGTATGGTCCCTAACTTCGTAAAGGCCCATGTCTATTTTTGGCAGGTTCCACTATCTGAAGGTATGGTCCCTAACTTCGTAAAGGCCCATGTCTATTTTTGGCAGGTTCCACTAGCTGAAGGTATAGTCTCCACTATCTGAAGGTATGGTCCCTAACTTCGTAAAGGCCCATGTCTATTTTTGGCAGGTTCCACTATCTGAAGGTATAGTCTCCACTATCTGAAGGTATGGTCCCTAACTTCGTAAAGGCCCATGTCTATTTTTGGCAGGTTCCACTATCTGAAGGTATGGTCCCTAACTTCGTAAAGGCCCATGTCTATTTTTGGCAGGTTCCACTAGCTGAAGGTATAGTCTCCACTATCTGAAGGTATGGTCCCTAACTTCGTAAAGGCCCATGTCTATTTTTGGCAGGTTCCACTAGCTGAAGGTATAGTCTCCACTATCTGAAGGTATGGTCCCTAACTTCGTAAAGGCCCATGTCTATTTTTGGCAGGTTCCACTATCTGAAGGTATAGTCTCCACTATCTGAAGGTATGGTCCCTAACTTCGTAAAGGCCCATGTCTATTTTTGGCAGGTTCCACTATCTGAAGGTATGGTCCCTAACTTCGTAAAGGCCCATGTCTATTTTTGGCAGGTTCCACTAGCTGAAGGTATAGTCTCCACTATCTGAAGGTATGGTCCCTAACTTCGTAAAGGCCCATGTCTATTTTTGGCAGGTTCCACTATCTGAAGGTATAGTCTCCACTATCTGAAGGTATGGTCCCTAACTTCGTAAAGGCCCATGTCTATTTTTGGCAGGTTCCACTAGCTGAAGGTATAGTCTCCACTATCTGAAGGTATGGTCCCTAACTTCGTAAAGGCCCATGTCTATTTTTGGCAGGTTCCACTATCTGAAGGTATGGTCCCTAACTTCGTAAAGGCCCATGTCTATTTTTGGCAGGTTCCACTAGCTGAAGGTATAGTCTCCACTATCTGAAGGTATGGTCCCTAACTTCGTAAAGGCCCATGTCTATTTTTGGCAGGTTCCACTAGCTGAAGGTATAGTCTCCACTATCTGAAGGTATGGTCCCTAACTTCGTAAAGGCCCATGTCTATTTTTGGCAGGTTCCACTATCTGAAGGTATAGTCTCCACTATCTGAAGGTATGGTCCCTAACTTCGTAAAGGCCCATGTCTATTTTTGGCAGGTTCCACTATCTGAAGGTATGGTCCCTAACTTCGTAAAGGCCCATGTCTATTTTTGGCAGGTTCCACTAGCTGAAGGTATAGTCTCCACTATCTGAAGGTATGGTCCCTAACTTCGTAAAGGCCCATGTCTATTTTTGGCAGGTTCCACTATCTGAAGGTATAGTCTCCACTATCTGAAGGTATGGTCCCTAACTTCGTAAAGGCCCATGTCTATTTTTGGCAGGTTCCACTAGCTGAAGGTATAGTCTCCACTATCTGAAGGTATGGTCCCTAACTTCGTAAAGGCCCATGTCTATTTTTGGCAGGTTCCACTATCTGAAGGTATAGTCTCCACTATCTGAAGGTATGGTCCCTAACTTCGTAAAGGCCCATGTCTATTTTTGGCAGGTTCCACTATCTGAAGGTATGGTCCCTAACTTCGTAAAGGCCCATGTCTATTTTTGGCAGGTTCCACTAGCTGAAGGTATAGTCTCCACTATCTGAAGGTATGGTCCCTAACTTCGTAAAGGCCCATGTCTATTTTTGGCAGGTTCCACTATCTGAAGGTATAGTCTCCACTATCTGAAGGTATGGTCCCTAACTTCGTAAAGGCCCATGTCTATTTTTGGCAGGTTCCACTATCTGAAGGTATGGTCCCTACTTCGTAAAGGCCCATGTCTATTTTTGGCAGGTTCCACTAGCTGAAGGTATAGTCTCCACTATCTGAAGGTATGGTCCCTAACTTCGTAAAGGCCCATGTCTATTTTTGGCAGGTTCCACTAGCTGAAGGTATAGTCTCCACTATCTGAAGGTATGGTCCCTAACTTCGTAAAGGCCCATGTCTATTTTTGGCAGGTTCCACTAGCTGAAGGTATAGTCTCCACTATCTGAAGGTATGGTCCCTAACTTCGTAAAGGCCCATGTCTATTTTTGGCAGGTTCCACTAGCTGAAGGTATAGTCTCCACTATCTGAAGGTATGGTCCCTAACTTCGTAAAGGCCCATGTCTATTTTTGGCAGGTTCCACTAGCTGAAGGTATAGTCTCCACTATCTGAAGGTATGGTCCCTAACTTCGTAAAGGCCCATGTCTATTTTTGGCAGGTTCCACTATCTGAAGGTATAGTCTCCACTATCTGAAGGTATGGTCCCTAACTTCGTAAAGGCCCATGTCTATTTTTGGCAGGTTCCACTATCTGAAGGTATGGTCCCTAACTTCGTAAAGGCCCATGTCTATTTTTGGCAGGTTCCACTAGCTGAAGGTATAGTCTCCACTATCTGAAGGTATGGTCCCTAACTTCGTAAAGGCCCATGTCTATTTTTGGCAGGTTCCACTATCTGAAGGTATAGTCTCCACTATCTGAAGGTATGGTCCCTAACTTCGTAAAGGCCCATGTCTATTTTTGGCAGGTTCCACTATCTGAAGGTATGGTCCCTAACTTCGTAAAGGCCCATGTCTATTTTTGGCAGGTTCCACTAGCTGAAGGTATAGTCTCCACTATCTGAAGGTATGGTCCCTAACTTCGTAAAGGCCCATGTCTATTTTTGGCAGGTTCCACTATCTGAAGGTATAGTCTCCACTATCTGAAGGTATGGTCCCTAACTTCGTAAAGGCCCATGTCTATTTTTGGCAGGTTCCACTATCTGAAGGTATGGTCCCTAACTTCGTAAAGGCCCATGTCTATTTTTGGCAGGTTCCACTAGCTGAAGGTATAGTCTCCACTATCTGAAGGTATGGTCCCTAACTTCGTAAAGGCCCATGTCTATTTTTGGCAGGTTCCACTATCTGAAGGTATAGTCTCCACTATCTGAAGGTATGGTCCCTAACTTCGTAAAGGCCCATGTCTATTTTTGGTAGGTTCCACTATCTGAAGGTATGGTCCCTAACTTCGTAAAGGCCCATGTCTATTTTTGGCAGGTTCCACTATCTGAAGGTATGGTCCCAACTATCGTAAAGGCCCATGTCTATTTTTGGCATGTTTTGGCAGTTCCACTAGCTGAAGGTATAGTCTCCACTATCTGAAGGTATGGTCCCTAACTTCGTAAAGGCCCATGTCTATTTTTGGCAGGTTCCACTAGCTGAAGGTATAGTCTCCACTATCTGAAGGTATGGTCCCTAACTTCGTAAAGGCCCATGTCTATTTTTGGCAGGTTCCACTAGCTGAAGGTATAGTCTCCACTATCTGAAGGTATGGTCCCTAACTTCGTAAAGGCCCATGTCTATTTTTGGCAGGTTCCACTAGCTGAAGGTATAGTCTCCACTATCTGAAGGTATGGTCCCTAACTTCGTAAAGGCCCATGTCTATTTTTGGCAGGTTCCACTATCTGAAGGTATAGTCTCCACTATCTGAAGGTATGGTCCCTAACTTCGTAAAGGCCCATGTCTATTTTTGGCAGGTTCCACTATCTGAAGGTATGGTCCCTAACTTCGTAAAGGCCCATGTCTATTTTTGGCAGGTTCCACTAGCTGAAGGTATAGTCTCCACTATCTGAAGGTATGGTCCCTAACTTCGTAAAGGCCCATGTCTATTTTTGGCAGGTTCCACTATCTGAAGGTATAGTCTCCACTATCTGAAGGTATGGTCCCTAACTTCGTAAAGGCCCATGTCTATTTTTGGCAGGTTCCACTATCTGAAGGTATAGTCTCCACTATCTGAAGGTATGGTCCCTAACTTCGTAAAGGCCCATGTCTATTTTTGGCAGGTTCCACTAGCTGAAGGTATAGTCTCCACTATCTGAAGGTATGGTCCCTAACTTCGTAAAGGCCCATGTCTATTTTTGGCAGGTTCCACTATCTGAAGGTATAGTCTCCACTATCTGAAGGTATGGTCCCTAACTTCGTAAAGGCCCATGTCTATTTTTGGCAGGTTCCACTATCTGAAGGTATGGTCCCTAACTTCGTAAAGGCCCATGTCTATTTTTGGCAGGTTCCACTAGCTGAAGGTATAGTCTCCACTATCTGAAGGTATGGTCCCTAACTTCGTAAAGGCCCATGTCTATTTTTGGCAGGTTCCACTAGCTGAAGGTATAGTCTCCACTATCTGAAGGTATGGTCCCTAACTTCGTAAAGGCCCATGTCTATTTTTGGCAGGTTCCACTAGCTGAAGGTATAGTCTCCACTATCTGAAGGTATGGTCCCTAACTTCGTAAAGGCCCATGTCTATTTTTGGCAGGTTCCACTATCTGAAGGTATAGTCTCCACTATCTGAAGGTATGGTCCCTAACTTCGTAAAGGCCCATGTCTATTTTTGGCAGGTTCCACTATCTGAAGGTATGGTCCCTAACTTCGTAAAGGCCCATGTCTATTTTTGGCAGGTTCCACTAGCTGAAGGTATAGTCTCCACTATCTGAAGGTATGGTCCCTAACTTCGTAAAGGCCCATGTCTATTTTTGGCAGGTTCCACTATCTGAAGGTATAGTCTCCACTATCTGAAGGTATGGTCCCTAACTTCGTAAAGGCCCATGTCTATTTTTGGCAGGTTCCACTATCTGAAGGTATGGTCCCTAACTTCGTAAAGGCCCATGTCTATTTTTGGCAGGTTCCACTATCTGAAGGTATGGTCCCATACTTCGTAAAGGCCCATGTCTATTTTTGGCATGTTTTGGCAGGTTCCACTAGCTAAAGGTATAGTCTCCACTATCTGAAGGTATGGTCCCTAACTTCGTAAAGGCCCATGTCTATTTTTGGCAGGTTCCACTAGCTGAAGGTATAGTCTCCACTATCTGAAGGTATGGTCCCTAACTTCGTAAAGGCCCATGTCTATTTTTGGCAGGTTCCACTAGCTGAAGGTATAGTCTCCACTATCTGAAGGTATGGTCCCTAACTTCGTAAAGGCCCATGTCTATTTTTGGCAGGTTCCACTAGCTGAAGGTATAGTCTCCACTATCTGAAGGTATGGTCCCTAACTTCGTAAAGGCCCATGTCTATTTTTGGCAGGTTCCACTAGCTGAAGGTATAGTCTCCACTATCTGAAGGTATGGTCCCTAACTTCGTAAAGGCCCATGTCTATTTTTGGCAGGTTCCACTAGCTGAAGGTATAGTCTCCACTATCTGAAGGTATGGTCCCTAACTTCGTAAAGGCCCATGTCTATTTTTGGCAGGTTCCACTATCTGAAGGTATGGTCCCTAACTTCGTAAAGGCCCATGTCTATTTTTGGCAGGTTCCACTAGCTGAAGGTATAGTCTCCACTATCTGAAGGTATGGTCCCTAACTTCGTAAAGGCCCATGTCTATTTTTGGCAGGTTCCACTATCTGAAGGTATAGTCTCCACTATCTGAAGGTATGGTCCCTAACTTCGTAAAGGCCCATGTCTATTTTTGGCAGGTTCCACTATCTGAAGGTATGGTCCCTAACTTCGTAAAGGCCCATGTCTATTTTTGGCAGGTTCCACTAGCTGAAGGTATAGTCTCCACTATCTGAAGGTATGGTCCCTAACTTCGTAAAGGCCCATGTCTATTTTTGGCAGGTTCCACTAGCTGAAGGTATAGTCTCCACTATCTGAAGGTATGGTCCCTAACTTCGTAAAGGCCCATGTCTATTTTTGGCAGGTTCCACTATCTGAAGGTATGGTCCCTAACTTCGTAAAGGCCCATGTCTATTTTTGGCAGGTTCCACTAGCTGAAGGTATAGTCTCCACTATCTGAAGGTATGGTCCCTAACTTCGTAAAGGCCCATGTCTATTTTTGGCAGGTTCCACTATCTGAAGGTATAGTCTCCACTATCTGAAGGTATGGTCCCTAACTTCGTAAAGGCCCATGTCTATTTTTGGCAGGTTCCACTATCTGAAGGTATGGTCCCTAACTTCGTAAAGGCCCATGTCTATTTTTGGCAGGTTCCACTAGCTGAAGGTATAGTCTCCACTATCTGAAGGTATGGTCCCTAACTTCGTAAAGGCCCATGTCTATTTTTGGCAGGTTCCACTATCTGAAGGTATAGTCTCCACTATCTGAAGGTATGGTCCCTAACTTCGTAAAGGCCCATGTCTATTTTTGGCAGGTTCCACTATCTGAAGGTATGGTCCCTAACTTCGTAAAGGCCCATGTCTATTTTTGGCAGGTTCCACTAGCTGAAGGTATAGTCTCCACTATCTGAAGGTATGGTCCCTAACTTCGTAAAGGCCCATGTCTATTTTTGGCAGGTTCCACTAGCTGAAGGTATAGTCTCCACTATCTGAAGGTATGGTCCCTAACTTCGTAAAGGCCCATGTCTATTTTTGGCAGGTTCCACTAGCTGAAGGTATAGTCTCCACTATCTGAAGGTATGGTCCCTAACTTCGTAAAGGCCCATGTCTATTTTTGGCAGGTTCCACTAGCTGAAGGTATAGTCTCCACTATCTGAAGGTATGGTCCCTAACTTCGTAAAGGCCCATGTCTATTTTTGGCAGGTTCCACTATCTGAAGGTATAGTCTCCACTATCTGAAGGTATGGTCCCTAACTTCGTAAAGGCCCATGTCTATTTTTGGCAGGTTCCACTATCTGAAGGTATGGTCCCTAACTTCGTAAAGGCCCATGTCTATTTTTGGCAGGTTCCACTAGCTGAAGGTATAGTCTCCACTATCTGAAGGTATGGTCCCTAACTTCGTAAAGGCCCATGTCTATTTTTGGCAGGTTCCACTATCTGAAGGTATAGTCTCCACTATCTGAAGGTATGGTCCCTAACTTCGTAAAGGCCCATGTCTATTTTTGGCAGGTTCCACTATCTGAAGGTATGGTCCCTAACTTCGTAAAGGCCCATGTCTATTTTTGGCAGGTTCCACTATCTGAAGGTATGGTCCCACTTCGTAAAGGCCCATTCTATTTTTGGCATTTTTGGCAGGTTCCACTAGCTGAAGGTATAGTCTCCACTATCTGAAGGTATGGTCCCTAACTTCGTAAAGGCCCATGTCTATTTTTGGCAGGTTCCACTAGCTGAAGGTATAGTCTCCACTATCTGAAGGTATGGTCCCTAACTTCGTAAAGGCCCATGTCTATTTTTGGCAGGTTCCACTAGCTGAAGGTATAGTCTCCACTATCTGAAGGTATGGTCCCTAACTTCGTAAAGGCCCATGTCTATTTTTGGCAGGTTCCACTAGCTGAAGGTATAGTCTCCACTATCTGAAGGTATGGTCCCTAACTTCGTAAAGGCCCATGTCTATTTTTGGCAGGTTCCACTAGCTGAAGGTATAGTCTCCACTATCTGAAGGTATGGTCCCTAACTTCGTAAAGGCCCATGTCTATTTTTGGCAGGTTCCACTAGCTGAAGGTATAGTCTCCACTATCTGAAGGTATGGTCCCTAACTTCGTAAAGGCCCATGTCTATTTTTGGCAGGTTCCACTATCTGAAGGTATGGTCCCTAACTTCGTAAAGGCCCATGTCTATTTTTGGCAGGTTCCACTAGCTGAAGGTATAGTCTCCACTATCTGAAGGTATGGTCCCTAACTTCGTAAAGGCCCATGTCTATTTTTGGCAGGTTCCACTATCTGAAGGTATAGTCTCCACTATCTGAAGGTATGGTCCCTAACTTCGTAAAGGCCCATGTCTATTTTTGGCAGGTTCCACTATCTGAAGGTATGGTCCCTAACTTCGTAAAGGCCCATGTCTATTTTTGGCAGGTTCCACTAGCTGAAGGTATAGTCTCCACTATCTGAAGGTATGGTCCCTAACTTCGTAAAGGCCCATGTCTATTTTTGGCAGGTTCCACTAGCTGAAGGTATAGTCTCCACTATCTGAAGGTATGGTCCCTAACTTCGTAAAGGCCCATGTCTATTTTTGGCAGGTTCCACTATCTGAAGGTATGGTCCCTAACTTCGTAAAGGCCCATGTCTATTTTTGGCAGGTTCCACTAGCTGAAGGTATAGTCTCCACTATCTGAAGGTATGGTCCCTAACTTCGTAAAGGCCCATGTCTATTTTTGGCAGGTTCCACTATCTGAAGGTATAGTCTCCACTATCTGAAGGTATGGTCCCTAACTTCGTAAAGGCCCATGTCTATTTTTGGCAGGTTCCACTATCTGAAGGTATGGTCCCTAACTTCGTAAAGGCCCATGTCTATTTTTGGCAGGTTCCACTAGCTGAAGGTATAGTCTCCACTATCTGAAGGTATGGTCCCTAACTTCGTAAAGGCCCATGTCTATTTTTGGCAGGTTCCACTATCTGAAGGTATAGTCTCCACTATCTGAAGGTATGGTCCCTAACTTCGTAAAGGCCCATGTCTATTTTTGGCAGGTTCCACTATCTGAAGGTATGGTCCCTAACTTCGTAAAGGCCCATGTCTATTTTTGGCAGGTTCCACTAGCTGAAGGTATAGTCTCCACTATCTGAAGGTATGGTCCCTAACTTCGTAAAGGCCCATGTCTATTTTTGGCAGGTTCCACTAGCTGAAGGTATAGTCTCCACTATCTGAAGGTATGGTCCCTAACTTCGTAAAGGCCCATGTCTATTTTTGGCAGGTTCCACTAGCTGAAGGTATAGTCTCCACTATCTGAAGGTATGGTCCCTAACTTCGTAAAGGCCCATGTCTATTTTTGGCAGGTTCCACTAGCTGAAGGTATAGTCTCCACTATCTGAAGGTATGGTCCCTAACTTCGTAAAGGCCCATGTCTATTTTTGGCAGGTTCCACTATCTGAAGGTATGGTCCCTAACTTCGTAAAGGCCCATGTCTATTTTTGGCAGGTTCCACTAGCTGAAGGTATAGTCTCCACTATCTGAAGGTATGGTCCCTAACTTCGTAAAGGCCCATGTCTATTTTTGGCAGGTTCCACTATCTGAAGGTATAGTCTCCACTATCTGAAGGTATGGTCCCTAACTTCGTAAAGGCCCATGTCTATTTTTGGCAGGTTCCACTATCTGAAGGTATGGTCCCTAACTTCGTAAAGGCCCATGTCTATTTTTGGCAGGTTCCACTAGCTGAAGGTATAGTCTCCACTATCTGAAGGTATGGTCCCTAACTTCGTAAAGGCCCATGTCTATTTTTGGCAGGTTCCACTAGCTGAAGGTATAGTCTCCACTATCTGAAGGTATGGTCCCTAACTTCGTAAAGGCCCATGTCTATTTTTGGCAGGTTCCACTAGCTGAAGGTATAGTCTCCACTATCTGAAGGTATGGTCCCTAACTTCGTAAAGGCCCATGTCTATTTTTGGCAGGTTCCACTATCTGAAGGTATGGTCCCTAACTTCGTAAAGGCCCATGTCTATTTTTGGCAGGTTCCACTAGCTGAAGGTATAGTCTCCACTATCTGAAGGTATGGTCCCTAACTTCGTAAAGGCCCATGTCTATTTTTGGCAGGTTCCACTAGCTGAAGGTATAGTCTCCACTATCTGAAGGTATGGTCCCTAACTTCGTAAAGGCCCATGTCTATTTTTGGCAGGTTCCACTATCTGAAGGTATAGTCTCCACTATCTGAAGGTATGGTCCCTAACTTCGTAAAGGCCCATGTCTATTTTTGGCAGGTTCCACTATCTGAAGGTATGGTCCCTTACTTCGTAAAGGCCCATGTCTATTTTTGGCAGGTTCCACTAGCTGAAGGTATAGTCTCCACTATCTGAAGGTATGGTCCCTAACTTCGTAAAGGCCCATGTCTATTTTTGGCAGGTTCCACTAGCTGAAGGTATAGTCTCCACTATCTGAAGGTATGGTCCCTAACTTCGTAAAGGCCCATGTCTATTTTTGGCAGGTTCCACTATCTGAAGGTATAGTCTCCACTATCTGAAGGTATGGTCCCTAACTTCGTAAAGGCCCATGTCTATTTTTGGCAGGTTCCACTAGCTGAAGGTATAGTCTCCACTATCTGAAGGTATGGTCCCTAAATTCGTAAAGGCCCATGTCTATTTTTGGCGGGTTCCACTATCTGAATTTATGGTCCCTAACTTCGTAAAGGCCCATGTTTATTTTTGGCAGGTTCCACTAGCTGAAGGTATAGTCTCCACTATCTGAAGGTATGGTCCCTAACATCGTAAAGGCCCATGTCTATTTTTGGCAGGTTCCACTAGCTGAAGGTATAGTCTCCACTATCTGAAGGTATGGTCCCTAACTTCGTAAAGGCCCATGTCTATTTTTGGCAGGTTCCACTAGCTGAAGGTATAGTCTCCACTATCTGAAGGTATGGTCCCTAACTTCGTAAAGGCCCATGTCTATTTTTGGCAGGTTCCACTAGCTGAAGGTATAGTCTCCACTATCTGAAGGTATGGTCCCTAACTTCGTAAAGGCCCATGTCTATTTTTGGCAGGTTCCACTAGCTGAAGGTATAGTCTCCACTATCTGAAGGTATGGTCCCTAACTTCGTAAAGGCCCATGTCTATTTTTGGCAGGTTCCACTATCTGAAGGTATGGTCCCTAACTTCGTAAAGGCCCATGTCTATTTTTGGCAGGTTCCACTAGCTGAAGGTATAGTCTCCACTATCTGAAGGTATGGTCCCTAACTTCGTAAAGGCCCATGTCTATTTTTGGCAGGTTCCACTATCTGAAGGTATAGTCTCCACTATCTGAAGGTATGGTCCCTAACTTCGTAAAGGCCCATGTCTATTTTTGGCAGGTTCCACTATCTGAAGGTATGGTCCCTAACTTCGTAAAGGCCCATGTCTATTTTTGGCAGGTTCCACTAGCTGAAGGTATAGTCTCCACTATCTGAAGGTATGGTCCCTAACTTCGTAAAGGCCCATGTCTATTTTTGGCAGGTTCCACTAGCTGAAGGTATAGTCTCCACTATCTGAAGGTATGGTCCCTAACTTCGTAAAGGCCCATGTCTATTTTTGGCAGGTTCCACTATCTGAAGGTATGGTCCCTAACTTCGTAAAGGCCCATGTCTATTTTTGGCAGGTTCCACTAGCTGAAGGTATAGTCTCCACTATCTGAAGGTATGGTCCCTAACTTCGTAAAGGCCCATGTCTATTTTTGGCAGGTTCCACTATCTGAAGGTATAGTCTCCACTATCTGAAGGTATGGTCCCTAACTTCGTAAAGGCCCATGTCTATTTTTGGCAGGTTCCACTATCTGAAGGTATGGTCCCTAACTTCGTAAAGGCCCATGTCTATTTTTGGCAGGTTCCACTAGCTGAAGGTATAGTCTCCACTATCTGAAGGTATGGTCCCTAACTTCGTAAAGGCCCATGTCTATTTTTGGCAGGTTCCACTATCTGAAGGTATAGTCTCCACTATCTGAAGGTATGGTCCCTAACTTCGTAAAGGCCCATGTCTATTTTTGGCAGGTTCCACTATCTGAAGGTATGGTCCCTAACTTCAAAGGCCCATGTCTATTTTTGGCAGGTTCCACTAGCTGAAGGTATAGTCTCCACTATCTGAAGGTATGGTCCCTAACTTCGTAAAGGCCCATGTCTATTTTTGGCAGGTTCCACTAGCTGAAGGTATAGTCTCCACTATCTGAAGGTATGGTCCCTAACTTCGTAAAGGCCCATGTCTATTTTTGGCAGGTTCCACTAGTGAAGGTATAGTCTCCACTATCTGAAGGTATGGTCCCTAACTTCGTAAAGGCCCATGTCTATTTTTGGCAGGTTCCACTATCTGAAGGTATAGTCTCCACTATCTGAAGGTATGGTCCCTAACTTCGTAAAGGCCCATGTCTATTTTTGGCAGGTTCCACTATCTGAAGGTATGGTCCCTAACTTCGTAAAGGCCCATGTCTATTTTTGGCAGGTTCCACTAGCTGAAGGTATAGTCTCCACTATCTGAAGGTATGGTCCCTAACTTCGTAAAGGCCCATGTCTATTTTTGGCAGGTTCCACTATCTGAAGGTATAGTCTCCACTATCTGAAGGTATGGTCCCTAACTTCGTAAAGGCCCATGTCTATTTTTGGCAGGTTCCACTATCTGAAGGTATGGTCCCTAACTTCGTAAAGGCCCATGTCTATTTTTGGCAGGTTCCACTAGCTGAAGGTATAGTCTCCACTATCTGAAGGTATGGTCCCTAACTTCGTAAAGGCCCATGTCTATTTTTGGCAGGTTCCACTAGCTGAAGGTATAGTCTCCACTATCTGAAGGTATGGTCCCTAACTTCGTAAAGGCCCATGTCTATTTTTGGCAGGTTCCACTAGCTGAAGGTATAGTCTCCACTATCTGAAGGTATGGTCCCTAACTTCGTAAAGGCCCATGTCTATTTTTGGCAGGTTCCACTATCTGAAGGTATGGTCCCTAACTTCGTAAAGGCCCATGTCTATTTTTGGCAGGTTCCACTAGCTGAAGGTATAGTCTCCACTATCTGAAGGTATGGTCCCTAACTTCGTAAAGGCCCATGTCTATTTTTGGCAGGTTCCACTAGCTGAAGGTATAGTCTCCACTATCTGAAGGTATGGTCCCTAACTTCGTAAAGGCCCATGTCTATTTTTGGCAGGTTCCACTATCTGAAGGTATAGTCTCCACTATCTGAAGGTATGGTCCCTAACTTCGTAAAGGCCCATGTCTATTTTTGGCAGGTTCCACTATCTGAAGGTATGGTCCCTAACTTCGTAAAGGCCCATGTCTATTTTTGGCAGGTTCCACTAGCTGAAGGTATAGTCTCCACTATCTGAAGGTATGGTCCCTAACTTCGTAAAGGCCCATGTCTATTTTTGGCAGGTTCCACTAGCTGAAGGTATAGTCTCCACTATCTGAAGGTATGGTCCCTAACTTCGTAAAGGCCCATGTCTATTTTTGGCAGGTTCCACTAGCTGAAGGTATAGTCTCCACTATCTGAAGGTATGGTCCTTAACTTCGTAAAGGCCCATGTCTATTTTTGGCAGGTTCCACTAGCTGAAGGTATAGTCTCCACTATCTGAAGGTATGGTCCCTAACTTCGTAAAGGCCCATGTCTATTTTTGGCAGGTTCCACTATCTAAAGGTATGTTCCCTTACTTCGTAAAGGCCCATGTCTATTTTTGGCAGGTTCCACTAGCTGAAGGTATAGTCTCCACTATCTGAAGGTATGGTCCCTAACTTCGTAAAGGCCCATGTCTATTTTTGGCAGGTTCTACTGTCTAAATGTATAGTTTCCACTATTTGAAGTTATGGTCCCTAACTTCATAAAGGCCCATGTCTATTTTCGGCAGGTTCCACTATCTGAAGGTATGGTCCCTAACTTCAAAAGGCCCATGTCTATTTTTGGCAGGTTCCACTAGCTGAAGGTATAGTCTGCACTATCTGAAGGTATGGTCCCTAACTTCGTAAAGGCCCATGTCTATTTTTGGCAGGTTCCACTAGCTGAAGGTATAGTCTCCACTATCTGAAGGTATGGTCCCTAACTTCGTAAAGGCCCATGTCTATTTTTGGCAGGTTCCACTAGCTGAAGGTATAGTCTCCACTATCAGAAGGTATGGTCCCTAACTTCGTAAAGGCCCATGTCTATTTTTGGCAGGTTCCGCTATCTGAAGGTATGGTCCCTTACTTCGTAAAGGCCCATGTCTATTTTTGGCAGGTTCCACTAGCTGAAGGTATAGTCTCCACTATCTGAAGGTATGATCCCTAACTTCGTAAAGGCCTATGTCTATTTTTACCAGGTTCCACTAGCTGAAGGTACAGTCTCCACTATATGAAGGTATGGTCCCTAACTTCGTAAAGGCCCATGTCTATTTTTGGCAGGTTCCACTACCTGAAGGTATGGTCCCTAACTTCGTAAAGGCCCATGTCTATTTTTGGCAGGTTCCACTATCCGAATGTATGGTCCCATACTTCGTAAAGGCCCATGTCTATTTTTGGCATGTTTTGGCTGGTTCCACTAGCTGAAGGTATTGTCTCCACTATCTGAAGGTATGGTCCCTAACTTCGTAAAGGCCCATGTCTATTTTTGGCAGGTTCCACTATCTGAAGGTATAGTCTCCACTATCTGAAGGTATGGTCCCTAACTTTGTAAAGGCCCATGTCTATTTTTGGCAGGTTCCACTATCTGAAGGTATAGTCCCTAACTTCGTAAAGGCCCATGTCTATTTTTGGCAGGTTCCACTAGCTGAAGGTATAGTCTCCACTATCTGAAGGTATGGTCCCTAACTTCGTAAAGGCCCATGTCTATTTTTGGCAGGTTCCACTAGCTGAAGGTATAGTCTCCACTATCTGAAGGTATGGTCCCTAACTTCGTAAAGGCCCATGTCTATTTTTGGCAGGTTCCACTATCCGAAGGTATTGTCCCATACTTCGTAAAGGCCCATGTCTATTTTTGGCAGGTTCCACTAGCTGAAGGTATAGTCTCCACTAACTGAAGGTATGGTCCCTAAATTCATAAAGGCCCATGTCTATTTTTGGCAGGTTCCTCTATCTGAAGGTATAGTCTCCACTATCTGAAGGTATGGTCCCTAATTTCGTAAAGGCCCACGTCTATTTTTGCCAGGTTCCACTATCTGAAGGTATGGTCCCTAACTTCGTAAAGGCCCATGTCTATTTTTGGCAGGTTCCACTAGCTGAAGGTATAGTCTCCACTATCTTAAGGTATGGTCCCTAACTTCGTAAAGGCCCATGACTATTTTTTGCAGGTTCCACTATCTGAAGGTATAGTCTCCACTATCTGAAGGTATGGTCCCTAACTTCGTAAAGGCCCATGTCTATTTTCGGCAGGTTCCACTATCTGAAGGTATGGTCCCTTACTTCAAAGGGCCCATGTCTATTTTTGGCAGGTTTCCACTAGCTGAAGGTATAGTCTCCACTATCTGAAGGTATAGTCCCTAACTTCGTAAAGTCCCAAGTCTATTTTTGGCAGGTTCCACTAGCTGAAGGTATAGTCTCCACTATCTGAAGGTATGGTCCCTAACTACGTAAAGGCCCATGTCTATTTTTGGCAGGTTCCACTAGCTGAAGGTATAGTCTCCACTATCTAAAGGTATGGTCCTTAACTTCGTAAAGGACCATATCTATTTTTGCAGGTTCCACTAGCTGAAGGTATAGTCTCCACTATCTGAAGGTATGGTCCCTAACTTCGTAAAGGCCCATGTCTATTTTTGGCAGGTTCCACTATCTAAAGGTATGTTCCCTTACTTCGTAAAGGCCCATGTCTATTTTTGGCAGGTTCCACTAGCTGAAGGTATAGTCTCCACTATCTGAAGGTATGGTCCCTAACTTCGTAAAGGCCCATGTCTATTTTTGGCAGGTTCTACTGTCTAAATGTATAGTCTCCACTATCTGAAGGTATGGTCCCTAACTTCGTAAAGGCCCATGTCTATTTTCGGCAGGTTCCACTATCTGAAGGTATGGTCCCTAACTTCAAAAGGCCCATGTCTATTTTTGGCAGGTTCCACTAGCTGAAGGTATAGTCTGCACTATCTGAAGGTATGGTCCCTAACTTCGTAAAGGCCCATGTCTATTTTTGGCAGGTTCCACTAGCTGAAGGTATAGTCTCCACTATCTGAAGGTATGGTCCCTAGCTTCGTAAAGGCTCATGTCTATTTTTGGCAGGTTCCACTAGCTGAAGGTATAGTCTCCACTATCAGAAGGTATGGTCCCTAACTTCGTAAAGGCCCATGTCTATTTTTGGCAGGTTCCGCTATCTGAAGGTATGGTCCCTTACTTCGTAAAGGCCCATGTCTATTTTTGGCAGGTTCCACTAGCTGAAGGTATAGTCTCCACTATCTGAAGGTAAGATCCCTAACTTCGTAAAGGCCCATGTCTATTTTTACCAGGTTCCACTAGCTGAAGGTACAGTCTCCACTATCTGAAGGTATGGTCCCTAACTTCGTAAAGGCCCATGTCTATTTTTTGCAGGTTCCACTATCTGAAGGTATAGTCTCCACTATCTGAAGGTATGGTCCCTAACTTCGTTAAGGCCCATGTCTATTTTCGGCAGGTTCCACTATCTGAAGGTATGGTCCCTTACTTCAAAGGGCCCATGTCTATTTTTGGCAGGTTTCCACTAGCTGAATGTATAGTCTCCACTATCTGAAGGTATAGTCCCTAACTTCGTAAAGGCCCAAGTCTATTTTTGGCAGGTTCCACTAGCTGAAGGTATAGTCTCCACTATCTGAAGGTATGGTCCCTAACTTCGTAAAGGCCCATGTCTATTTTTGGCAGGTTCCACTAACTGAAGGTATAGTCTCCACTATCTAAAGGTATGGTCCTTTACTTCGTAAAGGACCATATCTATTTTTGCAGGTTCCACTAGCTGAATGTATAGTCTCCACTATCTGAAGGTATGGTCCCTAACTTCGTAAAGGCCCATGTCTATTTTTGGCAGGTTCCACTATCTAAAGGTATGTTCCCTTACTTCGTAAAGGCCCATGTCTATTTTTGGCAGGTTCCACTAGCTGAAGGTATAGTCTCCACTTTCTGAAGGTATGGTCCCTAACTTCGTAAAGGCCCATGTCTATTTTTGGCAGGTTCTACTGTCTAAATGTATAGTTTCCACTATCTGAAGTTATGGTCCCTCAAGTTCCACTATCTGAAGGTATGGTCCCTAACTTTGTAAGGCCCATGTCTATTTTTGGCAGGTTCCACTAGCTGAAGGTATAGTCTCCACTATCTGAAGGTATGGTCCCTAACTTCGTAAAGGCCCATGTCTATTTTTGGCAGGTTCTACTATATGAAGGTATAGTCTCCACTATCTGAAGGTATGGTCCCTAACTTCGTAAAGGCTCATGTCTATTTTTGGCAGGTTCCACTATCTAAAGGTATGGTCCCTAACTTCGTAAAGGCCCATATCTATTTTTGGCAGGTTCCACCAGCCGAAAGTATACTCTCCACTATCTGAAGGTATGGTCCCTAACTTCGTAAAGGCCCATGTCTATTTTTGGAAGGTTCCACTATCTGAAGGTATAGTCTCCACTATATGAAGGTATGGTCCCTAACTTCGTAAAGGCCAATGTCTATTTTTGGCAGGTTCCACTATCTGAAGGTATGGTCCCTAACTTCGTAAAGGCGCATGTCTATTTTTGGCAGGTTCCACTAGTTGAAGGTATAGTCTCCACTATCTGAAGGTATGGTCCTTAACTTCGTAAAGGCCCATGTCTATTTTTGGCAGGTTCCACTATCTGAAGGTATGGTCCCTTACTTCGTAAAGGCCCTTGTCTATTTTTGGCAGGTTCCACTATCTGAAGGTATAGTCTCCACTATCTGAAGGTATGGTCCCTAACTTGGTAAAGTCCCATGTCTATTTTTGGCAGGTTCCACTATCTGAAGGTATGGTCCCTAACTTAGTAAAGGCCAATGTCTATTTTTGGCAGGTTCCACAAGCTGAAGGTATAATCTCCACTATCTGAAAGTATGGTCCCTAACTTCGTAAAGGCCCATGTCTATTTTTGGCAGGTTCCACTATCTGAAGGTATGGTCCCTAACTTCGTAAAGGCCCATGTTTATTTTTGGCAGGTTCCACTATCTGAAGGTATAGTCTCCACTATCTGAAGGTATGGTCCCTAACTTGGTAAAGGCCCATGTCTATTTTTGGCAGGTTCCACTATCTAAAGGTATGGTCCCTAACTTCGTAAAGGTCCATGTCTATTTTTGGCAAGTTCCACTAGCTGAAGGTATAGTCTCCACTATCTGAAGATATGGTCCCTAACTTTGTAAAGACCTATGTCTATTTTTGGCAGGTTCCAATATCTGAAGGTATGGTCCCTAACTTTGTAAGGCCCATGTCTATATTTGGCATGTTCCACTAGCTGAAGGTATAGTCTCCACTATCTGAAGGTATGGTCCCTAACTTCGTAAAGGCCCATGTCTATTTTTGGCAGGTTCTACTATCTGAAGGTATAGTCTCCACTATCTGAAGGTATGGTCCCTAACTTCGTAAAGGCCCATGTCTATTTTTGGCAGGTTCCACTATCTGAAGGTATGGTCCCTAACTTCGTAATGGCGCATGTCTATTTTTGGCAGGTTCAACTAGATAAAGGTATAGTCTCCACTATCTGAAGGTATGGTCCCTAACTTCGTAAAGGCACATGTCTAATCTTGCAGGTTCCACTATCTGAAGGTATAGTCTCCACTATCTGAAGGTATGGTCCCTAACTTCGTAAAGTCCCATGTCTATTTTTGGCAGGTTCCATTATCTGAAGGTATGGTCCCTAACTTTGTAAGGCCCATGTCTATATTTGGCAGGTTCCACTTGCTGAAGGTATAGTCTCCACTTTCTGAAGGTATGGTCCATAACTTGGTAAAGGCCCATGTCTATTTTTGGCAGGTTCTACTATCTGAAGGTATAGTCTCCACTATCTGAAGGTATGGTCCCTAACTTCGTAAAGGCCCATGTCTATTTTTGGCAGGTTCCACTCTCTGAAGGTATGGTCCCTAACTTCGTAAAGGCGCATGTCTATTTTTGGTAGGTTCCACTAGCTGAAGGTATAGTCTCCACTATCTGAAGGTATGGTACCTAACTTCGTAAAGTCCCATGTCTATTTTTCGCAGGTTCCACTAGCTGAAGGTATAGTCTCCACTATCTTAAGGTATGGTCCCTAACTTCGTAAAGGCCCATGTCTATTTTTGGCAGGTTCTACTATATGAAGGTATAGTCTCCACTATCTGAAGGTATGGTCCCTAACTTCGTAAAGGCCCATGTCTATTTTTGGCAGGTTCCACTATCTGAAGGTATAGTCCCTAACTTCGTAAAGGTGCATGTCTATTTTTGGCAGGTTCCACTAGCTGAAGGTATAGTCTCCACTATCTGAAGGTATGATCCTTAACTTCGTAAAGGCCCATGTCTATTTTGGCAGGTTCCACTATCTGAAGGTATGGTCCCTTACTTCGTAAAGGCCCATGTCTATTTTTGGCAGGTTCCACTATCTGAAGGTATAGTCTCCACTATCTGAAGGTATGGTCCCTAACTTGGTAAAGGCCCATGTCTATTTTTGGCAGGTTCCACTATCTGAAGGTATAGTCCCTAACTTCGTAAAGGCCCATGTCTATTTTTGGCAGGTTCCACTAGCTGAAGGTATAGTCTCCACTATCTGAAGATATGGTCCCTAACTTCGTAAAGACCCATGTCTATTTTTGGCAGGTTCCAATATCTGAAGGTATGGTCCCTAACTTTGTAAGGCTCATGTCTATATTTGGCAGGTTCCACTAGCTGAAGGTATAGTCTCCACTATCTGAAGGTATGGTCCCTAACTTCGTAAAGGCCCATGTCTATTTTTGGCAGGTTCCACTAGCTGAAGGTATAGTCTCCACTATCTGAAGATATGGTCCCTAACTTCGTAAAGACCCATGTCTATTTTTGGCAGGTTCCAATATCTGAAGGTATGGTCCCTAACTTTGTAAGGCCCATGTCTATATTTGGCATGTTCCACTAGCTGAAAGTATAGTCTCCACTATATGAAGGTATGGTCCCTAACTTCGTAAAGGCCCATGTCTATTTTTGGCAGGTTCTACTATCTGAAGGTATAGTCTCCACTATCTGAAGGTATGGTCCCTAACTTCGTAAAGGCCCATGTCTATTTTTGGCAGGTTCCACTATCTGAAGGTATGGTCCCTAACTTCGTAAAGGCGCATGTCTATTTTTGGCAGGTTCCACTAGCTGAAGGTATAGTCTCCACTATCTGAAGGTATGGTCCCTAACTTCGTAAAGGCACATGTCTAATCTTGCAGGTTCCACTATCTGAAGGTATAGTCTCTACTATCTGAAGGTATGGTCCCTAACTTCGTAAAGTCCCATGTCTATTTTTGGCAGGTTCCACTATCTGAAGGTATGGTCCCTAACTTTGTAAGGCCCATGTCTATATTTGGCAGGTTCCACTAGCTGAAGGTATAGTCTCCACTTTCTGAAGGTATGGTCCATAACTTGGTAAAGGCCCATGTCTATTTTTGGCAGGTTCTACTATCTGAAGGTATAGTCTCCACTATCTGAAGGTATGGTCCCTAACTTCATAAAGGCCCATGTCTATTTTTGGCAGGTTCCACTATCTGAAGGTATGGTCCCTAACTTCGTAAAGGCGCATGTCTATTTTTGGTAGGTTCCACTAGCTGAAGGTATAGTCTCCACTATCTGAAGGTATGGTACCTAACTTCGTAAAGTCCCATGTCTATTTTTCGCAGGTTCCACTAGCTGAAGGTATAGTCTCCACTATCTTAAGGTATGGTCCCTAACTTCGTAAAGGCCCATGTCTATTTTTGGCAGGTTCCACTATCTGAAGGTATAGTCTCCACTATCTGAAGGTATGGTCCCTAACTTCGTAAAGGCCCATGTCTATTTTTGGCAGGTTCCACTATATGAAGGTATAGTCCCTAACTTCGTAAAGGTGCATGTCTATTTTTGGCAGGTTCCACTAGCTGAAGGTATAGTCTCCACTATCTGAAGGTATGATCCTTAACTTCGTAAAGGCCCATGTCTATTTTTGGCAGGTTCCACTATCTGAAGGTATGGTCCCTTACTTCGTAAAGGCCCATGTCTATTTTTGGCAGGTTCCACTATCTGAAGGTATAGTCTCCACTATCTGAAGGTATGGTCCCTAACTTGGTAAAGGCCCATGTCTATTTTTGGCAGGTTCCACTATCTGAAGGTATGGTCCCTAACTTCGTAAAGGCCCATGTCTATTTTTGGCAGGTTCCACTAGCTGAAGGTATAGTCTCCACTATCTGAAGATATGGTCCCTAACTTCGTAAAGACCCATGTCTATTTTTGGCAGGTTCCAATATCTGAAGGTATGGTCCCTAACTTTGTAAGGCCCATGTCTATATTTGGCAGGTTCCACTAGCTGAAGGTATAGTCTCCACTATCTGAAGGTATGGTCCCTAACTTCGTAAAGGTCCATGTCTATTTTTGGCAGGTTCTACTATCTGAAGGTATAGTCTCCACTATCAGAAGGTATGGTCCCTAACTTCGTAAAGGCCCATGTCTATTTTTGGCAAGTTCCACTATCTGAAGGTATGGTCCCTAACTTCGTAAAGGCGCATGTCTATTTTTGGCAGGTTCAACTAGCTAAAGTTATAGTCTCCACTATCTGAAGGTATGGTCCCTAACTTCGTAAAGGCACATGTCTAATCTTGCAGGTTCCACTATCTGAATGTATAGTCTCCACTATCTGAAGGTATGGTCCCTAATTTCGTAAAGTCCCATGTCTATTTTTGGCAGGTTCCACTATCTGAAGGTATGGTCCCTAACTTTGTAAGGCCCATGTCTATATTTGGCAGGTTCCACTAGCTGAAGGTATAGTCTCCACTTTCTGAAGGTATGGTCCCTAACTTGGTAAAGGCCCATGTCTATTTTTGGCAGGTTCTACTATCTGAAGGTATAGTCTCCACTATCTGAAGGTATGGTCCCTAACTTCGTAAAGGCCATGTCTATTTTTGGCAGGTTCCACTCTCTGAAGGTATGGTCCCTAACTTCGTAAAGGCGCATGTCTATTATTGGTAGGTTCCACTAGCTGAAGGTATAGTCTCCACTATCTGAAGGTATGGTACCTAACTTCGTAAAGTCCCATGTCTATTTTTCGCAGGTTCCACTAGCTGAAGGTATAGTCTCCACTATCTGAAGGTATGGTCCCTAACTTCGTAAAGGCCCATATCTATTTTTGGCAGGTTCCACTAGCCGAAGGTATAGTCTCCACTATCTGAAGGTATGGTCCCTAACTTCGTAAAGGCCCATGTCTATTTTTGGCAAGTTCCACTATCTGAAGGTATGGTCCCTAACTTCGTAAAGGCGCATGTCTATTTTTGGCAGATTCAACTAGCTAAAGGTATAGTCTCCACTATCTGAAGGTATGGTCCCTAACTTCGTAAAGGCACATGTCTAATCTTGCAGGTTCCACTATCTGAAGGTATAGTCTCCACTATCTGAAGGTATGGTCCCTAACTTCGTAAAGTCCCATGTCTATTTTTGGCAGGTTCCACTATCTGAAGGTATGGTCCCTAACTTTGTAAGGCCCATGTCTATATTTGGCAGGTTCCACTAGCTGAAGGTATAGTCTCCACTTTCTGAAGGTATGGTCCCTAACTTCGTAAAGACCCATGTCTATTTTTGGCAGGTTCCAATATCTGAAGGTATGGTCCCTAACTTTGTAAGGCTCATGTCTATATTTGGCAGGCTCCACTAGCTGAAGGTATAGTCTCCACTATCTGAAGGTATGGTCCCTAACTTCGTAAAGGCCCATGTCTATTTTTGGCAGGTTCCACTAGCTGAAGGTATAGTCTCCACTATCTGAAGATATGGTCCCTAACTTCGTAAAGACCCATGTCTATTTTTGGCAGGTTCCAATATCTGAAGGTATGGTCCCTAACTTTGTAAGGCCCATGTCTATATTTGGCATGTTCCACTAGCTGAAAGTATAGTCTCCACTATATGAAGGTATGGTCCCTAACTTCGTAAAGGCCCATGTCTATTTTTGGCAGGTTCTACTATCTGAAGGTATAGTCTCCACTATCTGAAGGTATGGTCCCTAACTTCGTAAAGGCCCATGTCTATTTTTGGCAGGTTCCACTATCTGAAGGTATGGTCCCTAACTTCGTAAAGGCGCATGTCTATTTTTGGCAGGTTCCACTAGCTGAAGGTATAGTCTCCACTATCTGAAGGTATGGTCCCTAACTTCGTAAAGGCACATGTCTAATCTTGCAGGTTCCACTATCTGAAGGTATAGTCTCTACTATCTGAAGGTATGGTCCCTAACTTCGTAAAGTCCCATGTCTATTTTTGGCAGGTTCCACTATCTGAAGGTATGGTCCCTAACTTTGTAAGGCCCATGTCTATATTTGGCAGGTTCCACTAGCTGAAGGTATAGTCTCCACTTTCTGAAGGTATGGTCCATAACTTGGTAAAGGCCCATGTCTATTTTTGGCAGGTTCTACTATCTGAAGGTATAGTCTCCACTATCTGAAGGTATGGTCCCTAACTTCGTAAAGGCCCATGTCTATTTTTGGCAGGTTCCACTATCTGAAGGTATGGTCCCTAACTTCGTAAAGGCGCATGTCTATTTTTGGAAGGTTCCACTAGCTGAAGGTATAGTCTCCACTATCTGAAGGTATGGTACCTAACTTCGTAAAGTCCCATGTCTATTTTTCGCAGGTTCCACTAGCTGAAGGTATAGTCTCCACTATCTTAAGGTATGGTCCCTAACTTCGTAAAGGCCCATGTCTATTTTTGGCAGGTTCTACTATATGAAGGTATAGTCTCCACTATCTGAAGGTATGGTCCCTAACTTCGTAAAGGCCCATGTCTATTTTTGGCAGGTTCCACTATCTGAAGGTATAGTCCCTAACTTCGTAAAGGTGCATGTCTATTTTTGGCAGGTTCCACTAGCTGAAGGTATAGTCTCCACTATCTGAAGGTATGGTCCTTAACTTCGTAAAGGCCCATGTCTATTTTTGGCAGGTTCCACTATCTGAAGGTATGGTCCCTTACTTCGTAAAGGCCCATGTCTATTTTTGGCAGGTTCCACTATCTGAAGGTATAGTCTCCACTATCTGAAGGTATGGTCCCTAACTTGGTAAAGGCCCATGTCTATTTTTGGCAGGTTCCACTATCTGAAGGTATGGTCCCTAACTTCGTAAAGGCCCATGTCTATTTTTGGCAGGTTCCACTAGCTGAAGGTATAGTCTCCACTATCTGAAGGTATGGTCCCTAACTTCGTAAAGACCCATGTCTATTTTTGGCAGGTTCCACTATCTGAAGGTATGGTCCCTAACTTTGTAAGGCCCATGTCTATATTTGGCAGGTTCCACTAGCTGAAGGTATAGTCTCCACTATCTGAAGGTATGGTCCCTAACTTCGTAAAGGCCCATGTCTATTTTTGGCAGGTTCTACTATCTGAAGGTATAGTCTCCACTATCAGAAGGTGTGGTCCCTAACTTCGTAAAGGCCCATGTCTATTTTTGGCAAGTTCCACTATCTGAAGGTATGGTCCCTAACTTCGTAAAGGCGCATGTCTATTTTTGGCAGGTTCAACTAGCTAAAGGTATAGTCTCCACTATCTGAAGGTATGGTCCCTAACTTCGTAAAGGCACATGTCTAATCTTGCAGGTTCCACTATCTGAAGGTATAGTCTCCACTATCTGAAGGTATGGTCCCTAATTTCGTAAAGTCCCATGTCTATTTTTGGCAGGTTCCACTATCTGAAGGTATGGTCCCTAACTTTGTAAGGCCCATGTCTATATTTGGCAGGTTCCACTAGCTGAAGGTATAGTCTCCACTTTCTGAAGGTATGGTCCCTAACTTGGTAAAGGCCCATGTCTATTTTTGGCAGGTTCTACTATCTGAAGGTATAGTCTCCACTATCTGAAGGTATGGTCCCTAACTTCGTAAAGGCCATGTCTATTTTTGGCAGGTTCCACTCTCTGAAGGTATGGTCCCTAACTTCGTAAAGGCGCATGTCTATTATTGGTAGGTTCCACTAGCTGAAGGTATAGTCTCCACTATCTGAAGGTATGGTACCTAACTTCGTAAAGTCCCATGTCTATTTTTCGCAGGTTCCACTAGCTGAAGGTATAGTCTCCACTATCTTAAGGTATGGTCCCTAACTTCGTAAAGGCCCATATCTATTTTTGGCAGGTTCCACTAGCCGAAGGTATAGTCTCCACTATCTGAAGGTATGGTCCCTAACTTCGTAAAGGCCCATGTCTATTTTTGGCAGGTTCCACTATCTGAAGGTATGGTCCCTAACTTCGTAAAGGCGCATGTCTATTTTTGGCAGATTCAACTAGCTAAAGGTATAGTCTCCACTATCTGAAGGTATGGTCCCTAACTTCGTAAAGGCACATGTCTAATCTTGCAGGTTCCACTATCTGAAGGTATAGTCTCCACTATCTGAAGGTATGGTCCCTAACTTCGTAAAGTCCCATGTCTATTTTTGGCAGGTTCCACTATCTGAAGGTATGGTCCCTAACTTTGTAAGGCCCATGTCTATATTTGGCAGGTTCCACTAGCTGAAGGTATAGTCTCCACTTTCTGAAGGTATGGTCCCTAACTTGGTAAAGGCCCATGTCTATTTTTGGCAGGTTCTACTATCTGAAGGTATAGTCTCCACTATCTGAAGGTATGGTCCATAACTTCGTAAAGGCCCATGTCTATTTTTGGCAGGTTCCACTCTCTGAAGGTATGGTCCCTAACTTCGTAAAGGCGCATGTCTATTTTTGGTAGGTTCCACTAGCTGAAGGTATAGTCTCCACTATCTGAAGGTATGGTACCTAACTTCGTAAAGTCCCATGTCTATTTTTCGCAGGTTCCACTAGCTGAAGGTATAGTCTCCACTATCTCAAGGTATGGTCCCTAACTTCGTAAAGGCCCATGTCTATTTTTGGCAGGTTCTACTATATGAAGGTATAGTCTCCACTATCTGAAGGTATGGTCCCTAACTTCGTAAAGGCCCATGTCTATTTTTGGCAGGTTCCACTATCTGAAGGTATGGTCCCTAACTTCGTAAAGGTGCATGTCTATTTTTGGCAGGTTCCACTAGCTGAAGGTATAGTCTCCACTATCTGAAGGTATAATCCTTAACTTCGTAAAGGCCCATGTCTATTTTTGGCAGGATCCACTATCTGAAGGTATGGTCACTTACTTCGTAAAGGCCCATGTCTATTTTTGGCAGGTTCCACTATCTGAAGGTATAGTCTCCACTATCTGAAGGTATGGTCCCTAACTTGGTAAAGGCCCATGTCTATTTTTGGCAGGTTCCACTATCTGAAGGTATGGTCCCTAACTTCGTAAAGGCCCATGTCTATTTTTGGCAGGTTCCACTAGCTGAAGGTATAGTCTCCACTATCTGAAGATATGGTCCCTAACTTCGTAAAGATCCATGTCTATTTTTGGCAGGTTCCAATATCTGAAGGTATGGTCCCTAACTTTGTAAGGCCCATGTCTATATTTGGCAGGTTCCACTAGCTGAAGGTATAGTCTCCACTATCTGAAGGTATGGTCCCTAACTTCGTAAAGGCCCATGTCTATTTTTGGCAGGTTCTACTATCTGAAGGTATAGTCTCCACTATCAGCAGGTATGGTCCCTAACTTCGTAAAGGCCCATGTCTATTTTTGGCAAGTTCCACTATTTGAAGGTATGGTCCCTAACTTCGTAAAGGCGCATGTCTATTTTTGGCAGGTTCAACTAGCTAAAGGTATAGTCTCCACTATCTGAAGGTATGGTCCCTAACTTCGTAAAGGCACATGTCTAATCTTGCAGGTTCCACTATCTGAAGGTATAGTCTCCACTATCTGAAGGTATGGTCCCTAATTTCGTAAAGTCCCATGTCTATTTTTGGCAGGTTCCACTATCTGAAGGTATGGTCCCTAACTTTGTAAGGCCCATGTCTATATTTGGCAGGTTCCAATAGCTGAAGGTATAGTCTCCACTTTCTGAAGGTATGGTCCCTAACTTGGTAAAGGCCCATGTCTATTTTTGGCAGGTTCTACTATCTGAAGGTATAGTCTCCACTATCTGAAGGTATGGTCCCTAACTTCGTAAAGGCCATGTCTATTTTTGGCAGGTTCCACTCTCTGAAGGTATGGTCCCTAACTTCGTAAAGGCGCATGTCTATTTTTGGTAGGTTCCACTAGCTGAAGGTATAGTCTCCACTATCTGAAGGTATGGTACCTAACTTCGTAAAGTCCCATGTCTATTTTTCGCAGGTTCCACTAGCTGAAGGTATAGTCTCCACTATCTTAAGGTATGGTCCCTAACTTCGTAAAGGCCCATATCTATTTTTGGCAGGTTCCACTAGCCGAAGGTATAGTCTCCACTATCTGAAGGTATGGTCCCTAACTTCTTAAGGCCCATGTCTATTTTTGGCAAGTTCCACTATCTGAAGGTATGGTCCCTAACTTCGTAAAGGCCCATGTCTATTTTTGGCAGGTTCCACTAGCTGAAGGTATAGTCTCCACTATCTGAAGTTATGGTCCCTAACTTCGTAAAGGCCCATGTCTATTTTTGGCAAGTTCCACTATCTAAAGGTATGGTCCCTAACTTCGTATAGTCCAATGTCTATTTTTAGCAGGTTCCACTAGCTGAAGGTATAGTCTCCACTATCTGAAGGTATGGTCCCTTGTTTCGTAAAGGCCCATGTCTATTTTTGGCAGGTTCCACTATCTGAAGGTATAGTCTCCACTATCTGAAGGTATGGTCCCTAACTTCGTAAAGGCCCATGTCTATTTTTGGCAGGTTCCACTCTCTGAAGGTATGGTCCCTAACTTCATAAAGGCGCATGTCTATTTTTGGTAGGTTCCACTAGCTGAACGTATAGTCTCCACTATCTGAAGGTATGGTACCTAACTTCGTAAATGCCATGTCTATTTTTCGCAGGTTCCACTAGCTGAAGGTATAGTCTCCACTATCTTAAGGTATGGTCCCTAACTTCGTAAAGGCCCATATCTATTTTTGGCAGGTTCCACTAGCCGAAGGTATAGTCTCCACTATCTAAAGGTATGGTCCCTAACTTCTTAAGGCCCATGTCTATTTTTGGCAAGTTCCACTATCTGAAGGTATGGACCCTTACTTCGTAAAGGCCCATGTCTATTTTTAGCAGGTTCCACTAGCTGAAGGTATAGTCTCCACTATCTGAAGGTATGGTCCTTAACTTCGTAAAGGCCCATGTCTATTTTTGGCAAGTTCCTCTATCTGAAGGTATGGTCCCTAACTTCGTAAAGACCCATGTCTATTTTTGGCAGGTTCCACTTGCTGAAGGTATAGTCTCCACTATCTGAAGGTGTGGTCCCTAACTTGGTAAAGGCCCATGTCTATTTTTGGCAGGTTCCACTATCTGAAGGTATGGTCCCTAACTTCGTAAAGGCCCATGTCTATTTTTGGCAGGTTCCACTAGCTGAAGGTATAGTCTCCACTATCTGAAGGTATGGTCCCTAACTTCGTAAAGGCCAATGTCTATTTTTGGCAAGTTCCACTATCTAAAGGTATGGTCCCTAACTTCGTATAGTCCCATGTCTATTTTTAGCAGGTTCCACTAGCTGAAGGTATAGTCTCCACTATCTGAAGGTATGGTCCCTTGCTTCGTAAAGGCCCATGTCTATTTTTGGCAGGTTCCACTATCTGAAGGTATAGTCTCCACTATCTGAAGGTATGGTCCCTAACTTCGTAAAGGCCCATGTCTATTTTTGGCAAGTTCCACTATCTGAAGGTATGGTCCCTAACTTCGTAAAGGCCCATGTCTATTTTTGGTAGGTTCCACTATCTGAAGGTATAGTCTCCACTATCTGAAGGTATGGTCCCTAACTTCGTAAAGGCCCATGTCTATTTTTGGCAGGTTCCACTATCTCAAGGTATAGTCTCCACTATCTGAAGGTATGGTCCCTAACTTCGTAAAGGCCCATGTCTATTTTTGGCAGGTTCCATTATCTGAAGGTATGGTACCTAACTTCGTAAAGGCGCATGTCTATTTTTGGCAAGTTCCACTATCTGAAGGTATGGTCCCTTACTTCGTAAAGGCCCATGTCTATTTTTAGCAGGTTCCACTAGCTGAAGGTATAGTCTCCACTATCTGAAGGTATGGTCCTTAACTTCGTAAAGGCCCATGTCTATTTTGGCAGGTTCAACTATATGAAGGTATGGTCCCAAACTTGGTAAAGGCCCATGTTTATTTTTGGCAGGTTCCACTAGCTGAAGGTATAGTCTCCACTATCTGAAGGTATGGTCCCTAACTTCGTAAAGGCTCATGTCTATTTTTAGCGGGTTCCACTATCTGAAGGTATGGTCCCAAACTTCGTAAAGGCCCATATCTATTTTTGGCAGGTTCCACTAGCCGAAGGTATAGTCTCCATTATCTGAAGGTATGGTCCCTAACTTCGTAAAGGCCCATGTCTATTTTTTGCAAGTTCCACTATCTGAAGTTATGGTCCCTTACTTCGTAAAGGCCCATGTCTATTTTTAGTAGGTTCCACTAGCTGAAGGTATAGTCTCCACTATCTGAAGGTATGGTCCTTAACTTCGTAAAGGCCCATGTCTATTTTTGGCAAGTTCCTCTATCTGAAGTTATGGTCCCTAACATCGTAAAGACCCATGTCTATTTTTGGCAGGTTCCACTTGCTGAAGGTATAGTCTCCACTATCTGAAGGTATGGTCCCTAACTTGGTAATGGCCCATGTCTATTTTTTGCAGGTTCCACTATCTGAAGGTATGATCCCTAACTTCGTAAAGGCCCATGTCTATTTTTGGCATGTTCCACTATCTAAAGGTATGATCCCTAACTTTGTAAGGCCCATGTCTATATTTGGCAGGTTCCACTAGTTGAAGGTATAGTCCCCACTATCTGAAGATATGGTCCCTAACTTCGTAAAGGCCCATGTCTATTTTTGGCAGGTTCTACTATCTGAAGGTATAGTCTCCACTATCAGAAGGTATGGTCCCTAACTTCGTAAAGGCCCATGTCTATTTTTGGCAAGTTCCACTCTCTGAAGGTATGGTCCCTAACTTCGTAAAGGCGCATGTCTATTTTTGGCAGGTTCAACTAGCTAAAGGTATAGTCTCCACTATCTGAAGGTATGGTCCCTAACTTCGTAAAGGCACATGTCTAATCTTGCAGGTTCCACTATCTGAAGGTATAGTCTCCACTATCTGAAGGTATGGTCCCTAATTTCGTAAAGTCCCATGTCTATTTTTGGCAGGTTCCACTATCTGAAGGTATGGTCCCTAACTTTGTAAGGCCCATGTCTATATTTGGCAGGTTCCACTAGCTGAAGGTATAGTCTCCACTTTCTGAAGGTATGGTCCCTAACTTGGTAAAGGCCCATGTCTATTTTTGGCAGGTTCTACTATCTGAAGGTATAGTCTCCACTATCTGAAGGTATGGTCCCTAACTTCGTAAAGGCCATGTCTATTTTTGGCAGGTTCCACTCTCTGAAGGTATGGTCCCTAACTTCGTAAAGGCGCATGTCTATTTTTGGTAGGTTCCACTAGCTGAAGGTATAGTCTTGTCACGCCCCGACCCCAGACAGAGCGCGACAACCGGCACGTTAACCATAAATTTCATAGAATGGATGCACTCCACTCCACAAAGTTTATAGAAAACGTAAGGCTTGCTATCAAGTACCTGTAGACTGAACAACTGATAACAACGGGTACAACACGAGGACATCATCTCATAAAGTATCAACAAGGATTTACAAAGGTACAAAATTCAACGGTGTAACTTAGTTTAAAGAAAATATACATGAACGATATAACATCGCGAAGGTACAAAAAGAACATCAAGGGGGTCACCAAATATAAACTATACAATCTCGCCAATGAATCCGTCAATTTACATAAAAGAGAAAGTACCCAAAACACGGATTGGATGATGAGCAAACGATAGGCAAACCTCCAACCAAAATGATATCAACAGCCTGAAAAGGAAAGAATGATGGGGGGTGAGCAAAACCACTAGCTCAGTGAGGTGATAAGCCAGTCACCCCGACCCTTATACGAAGCATGTACTCCCACTCGCGGTTCATAACATAAAATCCCACAATTCGTCCCACAATAATTATTCTCACTCAGTGTACATATTAATGAAAATAAAAACCTTAGTGAACATTTATGAATAACACAATTAGTTCAAACAACATGTTATCACATAAAAGACGCGTGGGTAGTCAATATCCTCCTCGAACTGAGCTCTCCGTCGAGAGACAGTCCAAGCCCGTCACCGTTACTCTAGATAAAATGCACATTAATATTCTTTCTCAATATGCCAAGTGCTAAAGTTCACAATTCAATATCGACTGAATACTTGAAATGATCAAACATATAAACATATATGACATGCATGTCCCACACCGGTGACGTTGACTGAGCCTATAATAGACTGATCCATCTAACGATCACCCTCCAGAGTATCAGTATTTGGTAAATGGACAGGTGCCTCGTTAGATCTAACTCACGCGGGTTTGCCAATCACGGGCAACTTGGTTGTCACTCTAACTCACCCGAACCGCGACAATTCGGGCTACTTAATCAATGTCGCTCCAACTCACCCGAACCGTGACCAATTCGGGCTACTTAACCTTGGTACCAGACATACATATGCATGTGCATCATAAGATGAATAACGACTCAAGTTAGAGTCTTAATTGGCACACAAGAATAACCAGAAATCAATAATACTCATAAAATGGCTAACATGACTCTAACCAGAGCAATCGAGCCAATCAGGCTCTTTACAACATAACATAATACCAAATAATTTTCTTATCAATTAACTAAAACTAAAATAAATGCACATTTAACGAGGGTCCACACTTCCCACAAGAGAAGGCGTTCCCGAATTATCAACTCACAAGGAAGTGATTAACTCTCTCCGGAATCTGAAGTCGGTCCCTTGCCCTTCGTCGATGGTTCTTTACCTAGAAAGGAGATGAGCAATTAAAGACAAATTAAATATAACTAACTATTAGCGTTAACATCCCTTTCATTGCTAAAAACAAATCCTAATCGAGTTCGAACGAGTCGATATTAAATAAAAATGGCATGTAACTCTTTAACATCAGTTCCCAATCCCATATAACCGTTTCAATACATTAACTAGACGAAACGATAGAAAATAAGTTTGAATTCGACATAAAAATTCTGAAATTTTCCTGCTAGCGGCAGTTTACGAGAAAAATCATAACTAATTGTAGAATAATCGGATTGAGGTGTTTCAAGTGGCTACGGAAAGCTAACGAGTTCAACTACGTACAGAAATTAAGTTTGCAAAGTTTCGAGGACAATAGCTATCTCGAAATCAGTTCGAACAGTCTACAAATTTCCCACATACCAAAAAGAAAAACCCCACAAAATTACAAAATTATGGAAGAAGGAAGCTTAATTCACACACCACTTACCTCAAAACAACTTAAAAACCACCTAGGATGAGGGTTGTAAGGGAGAATTTGGTCAACAAGGGTTTCTCCTCTTCCTCTCTTCTTTCCCCTCTTTTGCTTTTCTTCTCCCGTTCTTCTCTCTCTTTTTTTTTTTTTTAACTTTAGTCTTACTAATTATATATCAGGCCATTTAAGTGGGCTGAAACTTTGGGCCACAAAATAAATAAATAAATAAGTTTGGGCTTTCTAAAAAAATTCTAATTGGGCTTAATTGGGCTGGCCTTTTGGGCCATAAAAATAAATAATTAGGTTTTGGGCTTTCTAACAAAATCTAGTTGGGCTAAGATAGGGCTGGCCTTTTGGGCCATAAAATAAATAAATAGGTTTTGGGCTTTCTAAAAAAAAAATCTAGTTGAACTAAGATATTATAAAGTATCCCCTCCTCCAAAAAGTTTCGTCCTCGAAACATAAACGTACCTAGAGATGAAAAGAGATTTGGATGGTGTTGACGCATGACTGACTCTGGTTCCCATGTTTCTTCTTCAATTTGATCACTTCTCCATAGAATTCTCACCATAGGAATGGATTTGTTACGAAGCATTTTCTCTCGGCGATCTACAATTTGAACAGGTTGTACTTCGTACGATAGATTTTCCTTTAATACAACTGGGGGATCTTTGAGCACGTGCGAGGGATCTGGTTCATATTTTCTAAGCATAGAGACATGGAAGACATCGTGAATCTTCGACAATTCCGATGGTAGGTCAAGTCGATACGCGACACGACCAATCCTTTGTACGATCGTAAACGGGCCAATATACCTTGGACTCAACTTTCCTCGACGGCGGAATCGCAACACGCCCTTCCATGGAGAAACTTTCAGAAAAACTTTGTCTCCTTCATTAAACTCCAAATCGCGCCTCCTATTATCTGCGTAACTTTTCTGTCGATCTTGCGCTGCCTTAAGTCTGTCTCGAATAAGTTGTATTTTTGCCTTCGCATCTTTGATAAGCTCTACTTGTTCGATTTGTCTCTCGCCAACCTCATCCCAAAAGAGTGGTGTTCGACACTTTCGGCCATACAGAGCTTCGTACGGGGGCATTCCAATGCTTGAATGATAACTGTTGTTATAAGCGAACTCCACCAAAGTCACGTACTTATCCCAGCTACCTCCCAAATTCAACACCACTGCACGTAACATGTCTTCTAGTGTCTGTATAGTTCTCTCTGACTGTCCATCAGTCTGTGGATGAAACGAGGTACTGAATAGTAATTTTGTACCTAGCGCTTTCTGCAGACTAGGCCAAAAACGGGAAGTGAATCTTGGATCACGGTCAGATATGATTGACACTGGTACTCCGTGCAATCTCACGATCTCATCGACATATAACTTGGCAAGTTTCTCTAAAGATTCGTTGGTATGCACTAGAAGGAAATGTGCCGATTTTGTCAGACGATCGACAATGACCCAAATTGAGTCATGACCCTTTTGGGTTCGAGGTAAACCAGAAACAAAATCCATTGTGACGTTTTCCCATTTCCACTCAGGAATAGGTAGTGGTTGAAGCATACCGGCTGGTTTTTGGTGTTCCGCTTTAATCTGTTGGCATGATAAGCACTTTGATACAAATTCAGTAATGTCCCGTTTCATACCTGGCCACCAATAATGCTCCCGAAGTGTTCTGTACATTTTGGTACTACCAGGATGCATAGCATAGGCTGAAGAATGGGCTTCCTCAAGAATAGCTCTACGAACATCAAGTTCTGATGGAACACAAACACGATTTTTAAAAGTAAGAAGTCCATCATCCCGAATTCGAAATTCGGTTTCTTTTCCTTGATTTAGCTTTACAATCTTCTGTTGTAAATAAACATCGTGTGATTGTCTTTCTCGAATTTGCTCGAACAAGGTAGGTCTAACCTCGAATTTGGCGATTAAGGCAGAATCATTAGACTTTTCACAATCGAGCGAAATGTGTAAAGATTTAAATTGCTCCAACATAGGAAGATAAAAAGATTGAATTGAAGCAAGTGAGGTAGAAGACTTTCTACTCAGAGCATCTGCAACAACGTTCGCCTTGCCAGGATGATAATCGATGACTAAGTCATAGTCACTAATCAACTCCATCCATCGCCTTTGCCTGAGGTTGAGCTCCTTTTGCGTAGTGATATACTTTAAGCTCTTGTGATCAGTGAAAACCCGACAAGTTGCACCATACAGATAGTGCCTCCAGATCTTCAATGCAAAGACGATTGCAGCCAACTCTAAATCATGTGTAGGATAATTTTCTTCGTTCTTCTTCAATTGCCTTGAAGCGTAGGCAATAACCTTTACTTCTTGCATGAGAACGCATCCTAATCCTTGTCTCGAGGCGTCGCTATAAATGGTAAATTCTCCAATCGCTGGGTCTGGCAAAGCAAGAATAGGAGCTGAAACGAGTCGTCTTTTCAATTCTTGAAATGCTTCGTCACATTCTTCATTCCATTCAAATTTTACCCCTTTTCGAGTCAATTTAGTCAAAGATGAAGCCAATAACGAAAAGTCTTTGACAAACCGTCGATAATATCCAGCTAATCCCAGAAAACTACGAATCTCTGTCACGTTCTTTGGACGCTCCCAATCTAGTATAGCTTGAATCTTCGCTGGATCGACGTAGATTCCTTCTTTAGAAATGTGATGACCCAAAAAGCTTACCTCGCGAAGCCAAAATTCACACTTCGAGAATTTAGCATAAAGCTGATTTTCTCTGAGAATGTTCAGAGCAATTCTTAGATGCTGAGAATGCTCGTCGTCCGATTTAGAATAAATAAGAATGTCATCAATGAAGATGATGACAAACTTATCTAAGTACGGCCGAAAGACCCGATTCATAAGATCCATAAAAGCTGCAGGAGCATTTGTGAGTCCAAAAGGCATAACACAGAATTCAAAATGACCGTATCTGGTTCGAAAAGCAGACTTAGGGATATCAGATTCCCTAATCTTGAGTTGGTGATAACCGGATCGCAAATCAATTTTTGAGAACACAATTGCTCCTTGCAATTGATCAAACAGATCATCGATTCTTGGAAGAGGATATTTGTTCTTGATAGTCACCTTGTTCAATTGACGGTAGTCGACACATAGACGAAGTGATCCATCTTTCTTCTTGACAAAAAGAACTGGAGCACCCCATGGAGATGTGCTAGGTCGTATGAAACCCTTCTCCAATAATTCCCCAAGTTGTGTCTGGAGTTCCTTAAGCTCAGCAGGCGACATTCGATATGGAGTAATCGATATAGGTGTGATTCCAGGAAGTACGTCAATGGAAAAATCAATCTCTCGATTCGGAGGTTGTCCTGGTAAGTCTTCGGGAAAGACATCAGGAAATTCATTCACGATTGGGATGTCATCTAGTTTAGTTTCAGAAAGAGAAGTATCGATGACAAATGCCAAGAATGCCTCACAACCCTTACGCATTAATTTATGCGCAGTCAACATTGAAATAAAAGAGAGGGATCTCGTTTGAAGTTTACCCTCAAAAACAAGTTCTGAGAACCCTGGTCTACGAAAAATAACAAGCTTCTCGTGGCAATCGAGAATTGCATGATGAGAAGAAAGCCAATCCATGCCAAGAATAACATCAAGATCAATCAAAGGCAATGGTATCAATTCAGCCTCTAAAATGACATCTTTGATCTTCAATGGACAACCAAGGAATACCGAATCACGAATTAGACGCTCTCCAAGAGGGGTATGAACGATGATTCCAGGTGACAAATGAGAGATAGGATAATCTAAGATCGCAGTAAGATCATCTCGGATATAAGACCTATCAGAACCTGGGTCAAATAAAGCGTAGACCTGATGGTCTCCCACAAACACATGGCCTAAAGAAGCAATATTATGTGAGATTGTGATTTAAAAAATTTGAAAAGATAGAATTTCTTACGAATGTTTTATTCGTAATCAAGTGGCATAACAAGGCGGGGTTAGATTTAGCTTGTGAAAATACTCAAATTATAAATTACCTGTCACAACCTTCGGATCTGAGCGAGCCTCTTCTTGGGAAATATGAAATACTCTAGTTTGCTTCCTTCCTTGCATAGGTGATTGAGTACTAGGGCCGCTTGAGGCATCGGGCACTCTGGTAACTGCAGATCGAGTATCTCTGGGTGTAGAATATGTTAGTTTACCACGAAACTGACCAGAACCCTGACTGCTCGTTCCCATAAGTGAGGACAAGAACTTCGAATATGCCCCGGCTGTCGACACTGAAAACATACTTGAGGAGCCTTACAGGGGCCGTCATGATATTTTAGGCAATTCTTGGCATTGCGATTTTCACCAACGAATCCCGAGACATTGCTCCCGCCTCTACCAAACTGCTCCCGAGGTTGAGGAAAACTAATAGATGCCGAACTTGGTGCGCCACGCGAAGATCCCACACCCACCTATAAACACCTTCGATGCATTTCCTGGAAATGCGCTCCCTTGCCTTTTCTTTTGAGATGTTCTGCAAGTTATGTCTCGCCTGAACTAAACCTTTCTACCCTCAGGGCTTCTTCTACGAGATCGTCAAGACTCTCGTACTTGTCTCCGATTGATGCGATCTCGAATATTTAAATTAAGACCATCTTCAAAATCTCTTGCATAAGTTCTCGTCGTATATGACTCAGGAGCGATTCTCCGCAATTCCAGAAAATTTGCTTTCGTACTCAACGACCGACATAATGCCTTGAAAGAGGTTGAAGAACTCCTTTCTCTTCTGATCCTTGATGTACTGAGAGAAGTATCGATCTTTGAATCGTTCCACAAAGATAGCCCACGTAATAGTAACCGAAGATGTCTCTTTTAGATTCTGCCACCATCGTCGTGCATCTGGGCCTAACAGCTTGGTCGCATGACCACACGATAAATTCTTCAATCATCAAGGTTGTCCAAGGTCTCTGTAATCTCCTTTAACCATGCCCCGCTTTAGAAGCATCTCTTTGCACCGTCAAATTTCGAAGTCCATGTTTTCAACTGCTTTCACCAAATCAGGTA
>JAHCLQ010000785.1:0-77500 GCA_023678885.1 Pogostemon cablin
TTTACGAAGTTAGGGACCATACCTTCAGATAGTGGAGACTATACCTTCAGATATTGGAACCTGCCAAAAATAGACATGGGCCTTTACGAAGTTAGGGACCATACCTTCAGATAGTGGAGACTATACCTTCAGCTAGTGGAACCTGCCAAAAATAGATATGGGCCTTTACGAAGTTAGGGACCATACCTTCAGATAGTGGAACCTGCCAAAAATAGACATGGGCCTTTACGAAGTTAGGGACCATACCTTCAGATAGTGGAGACTATACCTTCAGATAGTGGAACCTGCCAAAAATAAACATGGGCCTTTACGAAGTTAGGGACCATACCTTCAGATAGTGGAGAATATACCTTCAGCTAGTGGAACCTACCAAAAATAGACATGGGCCATTACGAAGTAAGGGACCATACCTTCAGATAGTGGAACCTGCCAAAAATAGACATGGGCCTTTACGAAGTTAGTGACTATACCTTCAGATAGTGGAGACTATACCTTCAGCTAGTGGAACCTGCCAAAAATAGATATGGGCCTTGACGAAGTTAGGGATCATACCTTCAGATAGTGGAGACTATACCTTCTGCTAGTGGAACCTGCCAAAAATAGACATGGGCCTTTACGAAGTTAGGGACCATACCTTCAAATAGTGGAGACAATACCTTCAGCTAGTTGAACCTGCAAAAAATAGACATGGGCCTTTACGAAGTTAGGGACCATACCTTCAGATAGTGGAGACTATACCTTCAGCTAGTGGAACCTGCCAAAAATAGACATGGGCCTTAACGAAGTTAGGGACCATACCTTCAGATAGTGGAACCTGCCAAAAATAGACATGAGCCTTTACTAAGTTAGGGACCATACCTTCAGATAGTGGAGACTATACCTTCAGATAGTGGAACCTGCCAAAAATAGACATGGGCCTTTACGAAGATAAGGACCATACATTCAGATAGTGGAGAATATACCTTCAGCTAGTGGAACCTGTCAAAAATAGACATGGGCCTTTACGAAGTAAGGGACCATACCTTCAGATAGTGGAACCTGC
This sequence comes from Pogostemon cablin, assembly GCA_023678885.1. NCBI lineage: Eukaryota > Viridiplantae > Streptophyta > Magnoliopsida > Lamiales > Lamiaceae > Pogostemon > Pogostemon cablin. The sequence goes on from JAHCLQ010000785.1 coordinate 1,043, forward strand.
CAAAAATAGACATGGGACTTTACGAAGATAGGGATCATACCTTCAGGTAGTGGAGACTATACCTTCTGCTAGTGGAACCTGCCAAAAATAGACATGGGCCTTTACGAAGTTAGGGACCATACCTTCAGATAGTGGAGACTATACCTTCAGCTAGTGGAACCTGCCAAAAATAGATATGGGACTTTACGAAGATAGGGATCATACCTTCAGATAGTGGAGACTATACCTTCTGCTAGTGGAACCTGCCAAAAATAGACATGGGCCTTTACGAAGTTAGGGACCATACCTTCAGATAGTGGAGACAATACCTTCAGCTAGTTGAACCTTCCAAAAATAGACATTGGCCTTTACGAAGTTAGGGACCATACATTCAGATAGTGGAACCTGCCAAAAATTGACATGGGCCTTTACGAAGTTAGGGACCATACCTTCAGATAGTGGAGAATATAACTTCAGATAGTGGAACTTGCGAAAAATAGACATGGGCCTTTACGAAGTAAGGGACCAAACTTTCAGATAGTGGAGACTATACCTTCAGCTAGTGGAACCTGCTAAAAATAGACATGGGCCTTTACGAAGTTAGGGACCATACCTTCAGATAGTGGAACCAGCCAAAAATAGCCATGGGCCTTTACGAAGTTAGGGACTATACCTTCAGATAGTGGAGACTATACCCTCAACTAGTGGAACCTGCCATAAATAGACATGGGCCTTTACGAAGTTAGGGACCATACATTCATATAGTGGAGACTATACCCTCAACTAGTGGAACCTGCAAAAAATAGACATGGGCCTTTACGAAGTTAGGGACCATACCGTCAAATAGTGGAACCTGCCAAAAATAGACATGTTCCTTTACGAAGTTAGGGACCATACCTTCAGACAGTGGAGACTATACCTTCAGCTAGTGGAACCTGCCAAAAGTAGACATGGGCCTTTACGAAGTTAGGGACCATACCTTCAGATAGTGGAACTTGCCAAAAATAGACATGGGCCTTTACGAAGTTAGGGACCATACCTTCAGATAGTGGAGACTATACCTTCAGCTAGTGGAACCTGCCAAAAATAGATATGGGCCTTTACGAAGTTAAGGACCATACCTTCAAATAGTGGTGACTATACCTTCAGCTAGTGGAACCTGCCAAAAATAGACATGGGCCTTTACGAAGTTAGGGACCATTCCTTCAGATAGTGGAGACTATACCTTCAGCTAGTGGAACCTGCCAAAAATAGACATGGGCCTTTACGAAGTTAGGGACCATACCTTCAGATAGTGGAGACTATACCTTCAGCTAGTGGAACCTGCCAAAAATAGACATGGGCATTTACGAAGTTAGGGACCATACCTTCAGATAGTGGAACCTGCCAAAAATAGACATTGGCCTTTACGAAGTTAAGGACCATACCTTCAAAGAGTGGAGACTATACCTTCAGATAGTGGAACCTGACAAAAATAGACATGGGCCTTTACGAAGTAAGGGACCATACTTTCAGATAGTGGAGACAATAACTTCAGCTAGTGGAACCAGCTAAAAATAGACATGGGCCTTTATGAAGTTAGGGACCATACCTTCAGATAGTGGAACCAGCCATAAATAGACATGGGCCTTTACGAAGTTAGGGACTATACCTTCAGATAGTGGAGACTATACCCTCAACTAGTGGAACCTGCCAAAAATAGACATGGGCCTTTACGAAGTTAGGGACCATACCTTAATATAGTGGAGACTATACCCTCAACTAGTGGAACCTGCAAAAAATAGACATGGGCCTTTACGAAGTTAGGGACCATACCGTCAGATAGTGGAACCTGCCAAAAATAGACATGTGCCTTTACGAAGTTAGGGACCATACTTTCAGACAGTGGAGACTATACCTTCAGCTAGTGGAACCTGCCAAAAGTAGACATGGGCCTTTACGAAGTTAGTGACCATACTTTCAGATAGTGGAACTTGCTAAAAATAGACATGGGCCTTTACGAAGTTAGGGATCATACCTTCAGATAGTGGAGACTATACCTTCAGATATTGGAACCTGCCAAAAATAGACATGGGCCTTTACGAAGTTAGGGACCATACCTTCAGATAGTGGAGACTATACCTTCAGCTAGTGGAACCTGCCAAAAATAGACATGGGCCTTTACGAAGTTAGGGACCATACCTTCAGATAGTGGAACCTGCCAAAAATAGACATGGGCCTTTACGAAGTTAGGGACCATACCTTCAGATAGTGGAGACTATAACTTCAGATAGTGGAACCTGCCAAAAATAGACATGGGCCTTTACGAAGTTAGGGACCACACCTTCAGATAGTGGAGAATATACCTTCAGCTAGTGGAACCTACCAAAAATAGACATGGGCCATTACGAAGTTAGGGACCATACCTTCAGATAGTGGAACCTGCCAAAAATAGACATGGGCCTTTACGAAGTTAGTGACTATACCTTCAGCTAGTGGAACCTGCCAAAAATAGATATGGGCCTTTACGAAGTTAGGGATCATACCTTCAGATAGTGGAGACTATACCTTCTGCTAGTGGAACCTGCCAAAAATAGACATGGGCCTTTACGAAGTTAGGGACCATACCTTCAAATAGTGGAGACAATACCTTCAGCTAGTTGAACCTGCTAAAAATAGACATGGGCCTTTACGAAGTTAGAGACCATACCTTCAGATAGTGGAGACTATAACTTCAGATAGTGGAACTTGCCAAAAATAGACATGGGCCTTTACGAAGTAAGGGACCATACTTTCAGATAGTGGAGACTATACCTTCAGCTAGTGGAACCTGCTAAAAATAGACATGGGCCTTTATGAAGTTAGGGACCATACCTTCAGATAGTGGAACCAGCCAAAAATAGACATGGGCCTTTACGAAGTTAGGGACTATACCTTCAGATAGTGGAGACTATACCCTCAACTAGTGGAACCTGCCAAAAATAGACGTGGGCCTTTACGAAGTTAGGGACCATACCTTAATATAGTGGAGACTATACCCTCAACTAGTGGAACCTGCAAAAAATAGACATGGGTCTTTACGAAGTTAGGGACCATACCGTCAGATAGTGGAAACTGCCAAAAATAGACATGTGCCTTTATGAAGTTAGGGACCATATCTTCAGACAGTGGAGACTATACCTTCAGCTAGTGGAACCTGCCAAAAGTAGACATGGGCCTTTACGAAGTTAGTGACCATACTTTCAGATAGTGGAACTTGCTAAAAATAGACATGGGCCTTTACGAAGTTAGGGATCATACCTTCAGATAGTGGAGACTATACCTTCAGATATTGGAACCTGCCAAAAATAGACATGGGCCTTTACGAAGTTAGGGACCATACCTTCAGATAGTGGAGACTATACCTTCAGCTAGTGGAACCTGCCAAAAATAGACATGTGCCTTTATGAAGTTAGGGACCATACCTTCAGCTAGTGGAACCTGCCAAAAATAGACATGGGCCTTTATGAAGTAAGGCACCATACTTCAGATAGTGGAACCTGCCAAAAATAGACATTGCCCTTTACGAAGTTAGGGACCATACCTTCAGATAGTGGAGACTATACATTCAGCTAGTGGAACTTGCCAAAAATAGATATGGGCCTTTACGAAGTTAAGGACCATACCTTAATATAGTGGAGACTATACCTTCAGCTAGTGGAACCTGCCAAAAATAGACATGGGCCTTTACGAAGTAAGGGACCATACTTTCAGATAGTGGAGACTATACCTTCAGCTAGTGGAACCTTCCAAAAATAGACATGGGCATTTACGAAGTTAGGGACCATACCTTCAGATAGTGGAACCTGCCAAAAATAGACATGGGCCTTTACGAAGTTAAGGACCATACCTTCAGATAGTGGAGACTATACCTTCAGATAATGGAACCTGCCAAAAATAGACATGGGCCTTTACGAAGTTAGGGACCATACCTTCAGATAGTGGAGACTTTACCTTCAGATAGTGGAACCTGCTAAAAATAGACATGGGCCTTTACGAAGTTAGGGACCATACCTTCAGATAGTGGAGACTATACCTTCAGCTAGTGGAACCTGCCAAAAATAGACATGGGCCTTAACGAAGTTAGGGACCATACCTTCAGATAGTGGAACCTGCCAAAAATAGACATGAGCCTTTACTAAGTTAGGGACCATACCTTCAGATAGTGGAGACTATACCTTCAGATAGTGGAACCTGCCAAAAATAGACATGGGCCTTTACGAAGTTAGGGACCATACATTCAGATAGTGGAGAATATACCTTCAGCTAGTGGAACCTGTCAAAAATAGACATGGGCCTTTACGAAGTAAGGGACCATACCTTCAGATAGTGGAACCTGCCAAAAATAGACATGGGACTTTACGAAGATAGGGATCATACCTTCAGATAGTGGAGACTATACCTTCTGCTAGTGGAACCTGCCAAAAATAGACATGGGCCTTTACGAAGTTAGGGACCATACCTTCAGATAGTGGAGACTATACCTTCAGCTAGTGGAACCTGCCAAAAATAGATATGGGACTTTACGAAGATAGGGATCATACCTTCAGATAGTGGAGACTATACCTTCTGCTAGTGGAACCTGCCAAAAATAGACATGGGCCTTTACGAAGTCAGGGACCATACCTTCAGATAGTGGAGACAATACCTTCAGCTAGTTGAACCTTCCAAAAATAGACATTGGCCTTTACGAAGTTAGGGACCATACATTCAGATAGTGGAACCTGCCAAAAATTGACATGGGCCTTTACGAAGTTAGGGACCATACCTTCAGATAGTGGAGACTATAACTTCAGATAGTGGAACTTGCGAAAAATAGACATGGGCCTTTACGAAGTAAGGGACCAAACTTTCAGATAGTGGAGACTATATCTTCAGCTAGTGGAACCTGCTAAAAATAGACATGGGCCTTTACGAAGTTAGGGACCATACCTTCAGATAGTGGAACCAGCCAAAAATAGCCATGGGCCTTTACGAAGTTATGGACTATACCTTCAGATAGTGGAGACTATACCCTCAACTAGTGGAACCTGCCATAAATAGACATGGGCCTTTACGAAGTTAGGGACCATACCTTCAGATAGTGGAGACTATACCTTCAGCTAGTGGAACCTGCCAAAAATAGACATGTGCCTTTATGAAGTTAGGGACCATACCTTCAGCTAGTGGAACCTGCCAAAAATAGACATGGGCCTTTATGAAGTAAGGCACCATACTTCAGATAGTGGAACCTGCCAAAAATAGACATTGCCCTTTACGAAGTTAGGGACCATACCTTCAGATAGTGGAGACTATACATTCAGCTAGTGGAACTTGCCAAAAATAGATATGGGCCTTTACGAAGTTAAGGACCATACCTTAAGATAGTGGAGACTATACCTTCAGCTAGTGGAACCTGCCAAAAATAGACATGGGCCTTTACGAAGTAAGGGACCATACTTTCAGATAGTGGAGACTATACCTTCAGCTAGTGGAACCTTCCAAAAATAGACATGGGCATTTACGAAGTTAGGGACCATACCTTCAGATAGTGGAACCTGCCAAAAATAGACATGGGCCTTTACGAAGTTAAGGACCATACCTTCAGATAGTGGAGAATATACCTTCAGATAATGGAACCTGCCAAAAATAGACATGGGCCTTTACGAAGTTAGGGACCATACCTTCAGATAGTGGAGACTTTACCTTCAGATAGTGGAACCTGCTAAAAATAGACATGGGCCTTTACGAAGTTAGGGACCATACCTTCAGATAGTGGAGACTATACCTTCAGCTAGTGGAACCTGCCAAAAATAGACATGGCCCTTAACGAAGTTAGGGACCATACCTTCAGATAGTGGAACCTGCCAAAAATAGACATGAGCCTTTACTAAGTTAGGGACCATACCTTCAGATAGTGGAGACTATACCTTCAGATAGTGGAACCTGCCAAAAATAGACATGGGCCTTTACGAAGTTAGGGACCATACATTCAGATAGTGGAGAATATACCTTCAGCTAGTGGAACCTGTCAAAAATAGACATGGGCCTTTACGAAGTAAGGGACCATACCTTCAGATAGTGGAACCTGCCAAAAATAGACATGGGTCTTTACGAAGATAGGGATCATACCTTCAGATAGTGGAGACTATACCTTCTGCTAGTGGAACTTGACAAAAATAGACATGGGCCTTTACGAAGTTAGGGACCATACCTTCAGATAGTGGAGACTATACCTTCAGCTAGTGGAACCTGCCAAAAATAGATATGGGACTTTACGAAGATAGGGATCATACCTTCAGATAGTGGAGACTATACCTTCTGCTAGTGGAACCTGCCAAAAATAGACATGGGCCTTTACGAAGTCAGGGACCATACCTTCAGATAGTGGAGACAATACCTTCAGCTAGTTGAACCTTCCAAAAATAGACATTGGCCTTTACGAAGTTAGGGACCATACATTCAGATAGTGGAACCTGCCAAAAATTGACATGGGCCTTTACGAAGTTAGGGACCATACCTTCAGATAGTGGAGACTATAACTTCAGATAGTGGAACTTGCGAAAAATAGACATGGGCCTTTACGAAGTAAGGGACCAAACTTTCAAATAGTGGAGACTATACCTTCAGCTAGTGGAACTTGCTAAAAATAGACATGGGCCTTTACGAAGTTAGGGACCATACCTTCAGATAGTGGAACCAGCCAAAAATAGCCATGGGCCTTTACGAAGTTAGGGACTATACCTTCAGATAGTGGAGACTATACCCTCAACTAGTGGAACCTGCCATAAATAGACATGGGCCTTTACGAAGTTAGGGACCATACATTCATATAGTGGAGACTATACCCTCAACTAGTGGAACCTGCAAAAAATAGACATGGGCCTTTACGAAGTTAGGGACCATACCGTCAAATAGTGGAACCTGAAAAAAATAGACATGTTCCTTTACGAAGTTAGGGACCATACCTTCAGACAGTGGAGACTATACCTTCAGCTAGTGGAACCTGCCAAAAGTAGACATGGGCCTTTACGAAGTTAGGGACCATACCTTCAGATAGTGGAACTTGCCAAAAATAGACATGGGCCTTTACAAAGTTAGGGACCATACCTTCAGATAGTGGAGACTATACCTTCAGCTAGTGGAACCTGCCAAAAATAGATATGGGCCTTTACGAAGTTAAGGACCATACCTTCAAATAGTGGTGACTATACCTTCAGCTAGTGGAACCTGCCAAAAATAGACATGGGCCTTTACGAAGTTAGGGACCATTCCTTCAGATAGTGGAGACTATACCTTCAGCTAGTGGAACCTGCCAAAAATAGACATGGGCCTTTACGAAGTTAGGGACCATACCTTCAGATAGTGGAGACTATACCTTCAGCTAGTGGAACCTGCCAAAAATAGACATGGGCATTTACGAAGTTAGGGACCATACCTTCAGATAGTGGAACCTGCCAAAAATAGACATTGGCCTTTACGAAGTTAAGGACCATACCTTCAAAGAGTGGAGACTATACCTTCAGATAGTGGAACCTGACAAAAATAGACATGGGCCTTTACGAAGTAAGGGACCATACTTTCAGATAGTGGAGACTATACCTTCAGCTAGTGGAACCAGCTAAAAATAGACATGGGCCTTTATGAAGTTAGGGACCATACCTTCAGATAGTGGAACCAGACATAAATAGACATGGGCCTTTACGAAGTTAGGGAATATACCTTCAGATAGTGGAGACTATACCCTCAACTAGTGGAACCTGCCAAAAATAGACATGGGCCTTTACGAAGTTAGGGACCATACCTTAATATAGTGGAGACTATACCCTCAACTAGTGGAACCTGCAAAAAATAGACATGGGCCTTTACGAAGTTAGGGACCATACCGTCAGATAGTGGAACCTGCCAAAAATAGACATGTGCCTTTACGAAGTTAGGGACCATACCTTCAGACAGTGGAGACTATACCTTCAGCTAGTGGAACCTGCCAAAAGTAGACATGGGCCTTTACGAAGTTAGTGACCATACTTTCAGATAGTGGAACTTGCTAAAAATAGACATGGGCCTTTACGAAGTTAGGGATCATACCTTCAGATAGTGGAGACTATACCTTCAGATATTGGAACCTGCCAAAAATAGACATGGGCCTTTACGAAGTTAGGGACCATACCTTCAGATAGTGGAGACTATACCTTCAGCTAGTGGAACCTGCCAAAAATAGATATGGGCCTTAACGAAGTTAGGGACCATACCTTCAGATAGTGGAACCTGCCAAAAATAGACATGGGCCTTTACGAAGTTAGGGACCATACCTTCAGATAGTGGAGACTATACCTTCAGATAGTGGAACCTGCCAAAAATAGACATGGGCCTTTACGAAGTTAGGGACCACACCTTCAGATAGTGGAGAATATACCTTCAGCTAGTGGAACCTACCAAAAATAGACATGGGCCATTACGAAGTAAGGGACCATACCTTCAGATAGTGGAACCTGCCAAAAATAGACATGGGCCTTTACGAAGTTAGTGACTATACCTTCAGATAGTGGAGACTATACCTTCAGCTAGTGGAACCTGCCAAAAATAGATATGGGCCTTTACGAAGTTAGGGATCATACCTTCAGATAGTGGAGACTATACCTTCTGCTAGTGGAACCTGCCAAAAATAGACATGGGCCTTTACGAAGTTAGGGACCATACCTTCAAATAGTGGAGACAATACCTTCAGCTAGTTGAACCTGCTAAAAATAGACATGGGCCTTTACGAAGTTAGAGACCATACCTTCAGATAGTGGAGACTATAACTTCAGATAGTGGAACTTGCCAAAAATAGACATGGGCCTTTACGAAGTAAGGGACCATACTTTCAGATAGTGGAGACTATACCTTCAGCTAGAGGAACTGCTAAAAATAGACATGGGCCTTTATGAAGTTAGGGACCATACCTTCAGATAGTGGAACCAGCCAAAAATAGACATGGGCCTTTACGAAGTTAGGGACTATACCTTCAGATAGTGGAGACTATACCCTCAACTAGTGGAACCTGCCAAAAATAGACGTGGGCCTTTACGAAGTTAGGGACCATACCTTAATATAGTGGAGACTATACCCTCAACTAGTGGAACCTGCAAAAAATAGACATGGGTCTTTACGAAGTTAGGGACCATACCGTCAGATAGTGGAAACTGCCAAAAATAGACATGGGCCTTTACGAAGTTAGTGACCATACTTTCAGATAGTGGAACTTGCTAAAAATAGACATGGGCCTTTACGAAGTTAGGGATCATACCTTCAGATAGTGGAGACTATACCTTCAGATATTGGAACCTGCCAAAAATAGACATGGGCCTTTACGAAGTTAGGGACCATACCTTCAGATAGTGGAGACTATACCTTCAGCTAGTGGAACCTGCCAAAAATAGACATGTGCCTTTATGAAGTTAGGGACCATACCTTCAGCTAGTGGAACCTGCCAAAAATAGACATGGGCCTTTATGAAGTAAGGCACCATACTTCAGATAGTGGAACCTGCCAAAAATAGACATTGCCCTTTACGAAGTTAGGGACCATACCTTCAGATAGTGGAGACTATACATTCAGCTAGTGGAACTTGCCAAAAATAGATATGGGCCTTTACGAAGTTAAGGACCATACCTTAAGATAGTGGAGACTATACCTTCAGCTAGTGGAACCTGCCAAAAATAGACATGGGCCTTTACGAAGTAAGGGACCATACCTTCAGATAGTGGAGACTATACCTTCAGCTAGTGGAACCTGCCAAAAATAGACATGGGCATTTACGAAGTTAGGGACCATACCTTCAGATAGTGGAACCTGCCAAAAATAGACATGGGCCTTTACGAAGTTAAGGACCATACCTTCAGATAGTGGAGACTATACCTTCAGATAGTGGAACCTGCCAAAAATAGACATGGGCCTTTACGAAGTTAGGGACCATACCTTCAGATAGTGGAGACTATACCTTCAGATAGTGGAACCTGCCAAAAATAGACATGGGCCTTTACGAAGTTAGGGACCATACATTCAGATAGTGGAGACTATACCTTCAGCTAGTGGAACCTGTCAAAAATAGACATGGGCCTTTACGAAGTAAGGGACCATACCTTCAGATAGTGGAACCTGCCAAAAATAGACATGGGACTTTACGAAGATAGGGATCATACCTTCAGATAGTGGAGACTATACCTTCTGCTAGTGGAACCTGCCAAAAATAGACATGGGCCTTTACGAAGTTAGGGACCATACCTTCAGATAGTGGAGACTATACCTTCAGCTAGTGTAACCTGCCAAAAATAGATATGGGACTTTACGAAGATAGGGATCATACCTTCAGATAGTGGAGACTATACCTGCTGCTAGTGGAACCTGCCAAAAATTAGACATGGGCCTTTACGAAGTTAGGGACCATACCTTCAGATAGTGGAGACAATACCTTCAGCTAGTTGAACCTTCCAAAAATAGACATGGGCCTTTACGAAGTTAGGGACCATACATTCAGATAGTGGAACCTGCCAAAAATTGACATGGGCCTTTACGAAGTTAGGGACCATACCTTCAGATAGTGGAGACTATAACTTCAGATAGTGGAACTTGCCAAAAATAGACATGGGCCTTTACGAAGTAAGGGACCAAACTTTCAGATAGTGGAGACTATACCTTCAGCTAGTGGAACCTGCTAAAAATAGACATGGGCCTTTACGAAGTTAGGGACCATACCTTCAGATAGTGGAACCAGCCAAAAATAGCCATGGGCCTTTACGAAGTTAGGGACTATACCTTCAGATAGTGGAGACTATACCCTCAACTAGTGGAACCTGCCATAAATAGACATGGGCCTTTACGAAGTTAGGGACCATACATTCATATAGTGGAGACTATACCCTCAACTAGTGGAACCTGCAAAAAATAGACATGGGCCTTTACGAAGTTAGGGACCATACCGTCAAATAGTGGAACCTGCCAAAAATAGACATGTTCCTTTACGAAGTTAGGGACCATACCTTCAGACAGTGGAGACTATACCTTCAGCTAGTGGAACCTGCCAAAAGTAGACATGGGCCTTTACGAAGTTAGGGACCATACCTTCAGATAGTGGAACTTGCCAAAAATAGACATGGGCCTTTACAAAGTTAGGGACCATACCTTCAGATAGTGGAGACTATACCTTCAGCTAGTGGAACCTGCCAAAAATAGATATGGGCCTTTACGAAGTTAAGGACCATACCTTCAAATAGTGGTGACTATACCTTCAGCTAGTGGAACCTGCCAAAAATAGACATGGGCCTTTACGAAGTTAGGGATCATTCCTTCAGATAGTGGAGACTATACCTTCAGCTAGTGGAACCTGCCAAAAATAGACATGGGCCTTTACGAAGTTAGGGACCATACCTTCAGATAGTGGAGACTATACCTTCAGCTAGTGGAACCTGCCAAAAATAGACATGGGCATTTACGAAGTTAGGGACCATACCTTCAGATAGTGGAACCTGCCAAAAATAGACATTGGCCTTTACGAAGTTAAGGACCATACCTTCAAAGAGTGGAGACTATACCTTCAGATAGTGGAACCTGACAAAAATAGACATGGGCCTTTACGAAGTAAGGGACCATACTTTCAGATAGTGGAGACTATACCTTCAGCTAGTGGAACCAGCTAAAAATAGACATGGGCCTTTATGAAGTTAGGGACCATACCTTCAGATAGTGGAACCAGCCATAAATAGACATGGGTCTTTACGAAGTTAGGGACTATACCTTCAGATAGTGGAGACTATACCCTCAACTAGTGGAACCTGCCAAAAATAGACATGGGCCTTTACGAAGTTAGGGACCATACCTTAATATAGTGGAGACTATACCCTCAACTAGTGGAACCTGCAAAAAATAGACATGGGCCTTTACGAAGTTAGGGACCATACCGTCAGATAGTGGAACCTGCCAAAAATAGACATGTGCCTTTACGAAGTTAGGGACCATACCTTCAGACAGTGGAGACTATACCTTCAGTTAGTGGAACCTCCCAAAAGTAGACATGGGCCTTTACGAAGTTAGTGACCATACTTTCAGATAGTGGAACTTGCTAAAAATAGACATGGGCCTTTATGAAGTTAGGGATCATACCTTCAGATAGTGGAGACTATACCTTCAGATATTGGAACCTGCCAAAAATAGACATGGGCCTTTACGAAGTTAGGGACCATACCTTCAGATAGTGGAGACTATACCTTCAGCTAGTGGAACCTGCCAAAAATAGATATGGGCCTTAACGAAGTTAGGGACCATACCTTCAGATAGTGGAACCTGCCAAAAATAGACATGGGCCTTTACGAAGTTAGGGACCATACCTTCAGATAGTGGAGACTATACCTTCAGATAGTGGAACCTGCCAAAAATAGACATGGGCCTTTACGAAGTTAGGGACCACACCTTCAGATAGTGGAGAATATACCTTCAGCTAGTGGAACCTACCAAAAATAGACATGGGCCTTTACGAAGTAAGGGACCATACCTTCAGATAGTGGAACCTGCCAAAAATAGACATGGGCCTTTACGAAGTTAGTGACTATACCTTCAGATAGTGGAGACTATACCTTCAGCTAGTGGAACCTGCCAAAAATAGATATGGGCCTTTACGAAGTTAGGGATCATACCTTCAGATAGTGGAGACTATACCTTCTGCTAGTGGAACCTGCCAAAAATAGACATGGGCCTTTACGAAGTTAGGGACCATACCTTCAAATAGTGGAGACAATACCTTCAGCTAGTTGAACCTGCTAAAAATAGACATGGGCCTTTACGAAGTTAGAGACCATACCTTCAGATAGTGGAGACTATAACTTCAGATAGTGGAACTTGCCAAAAATAGACATGGGCCTTTACGAAGTAAGGGACCATACCTTCAGATAGTGGAGACTATACCTTCAGCTAGTGGAACCTTGCTAAAAATAGACATGGGCCTTTATGAAGTTAGGGACCATACCTTCAGATAGTGGAACCAGCCAAAAATAGACATGGGCCTTTACGAAGTTAGGGACTATACCTTCAGATAGTGGAGACTATACCCTCAACTAGTGGAACCTGCCAAAAATAGACATGGGCCTTTACGAAGTTAGGGACCATACCTTAATATAGTGGAGACTATACCCTCAACTAGTGGAACCTGCAAAAAATAGACATGGGTCTTTACGAAGTTAGGGACCATACCGTCAGATAGTGGAAACTGCCAAAAATAGACATGTGCCTTTATGAAGTTAGGGACCATATCTTCAGACAGTGGAGACTATACCTTCAGCTAGTGGAACCTGCCAAAAGTAGACATGGGCCTTTACGAAGTTAGTGACCATACTTTCAGATAGTGGAACTTGCTAAAAATAGACATGGGCCTTTACGAAGTTAGGGATCATACCTTCAGATAGTGGAGACTATACCTTCAGATATTGGAACCTGCCAAAAATAGACATGGGCCTTTACGAAGTTTGGGACCATACCTTCAGATAGTGGAGACTATACCTTCAGCTAGTGGAACCTGCCAAAAATAGACATGTGCCTTTACGAAGTTAGGGACCATACCTTCAGCTAGTGGAACCTGCCAAAAATAGACATGGGCCTTTATGAAGTAAGGCACCATACTTCAGATAGTGGAACCTGCCAAAAATAGACATGGCCCTTTACGAAGTTAGGGACCATACCTTCAGATAGTGGAGACTATACATTCAGCTAGTGGAACTTGCCAAAAATAGATATGGGCCTTTACGAAGTTAAGGACCATACCTTAAGATAGTGGAGACTATACCTTCAGCTAGTGGAACCTGCCAAAAATAGACATGGGCCTTTACGAAGTAAGGGACCATACTTTCAGATAGTGGAGACTATACCTTCAGCTAGTGGAACCTGCCAAAAATAGACATGGGCATTTACGAAGTTAGGGACCATACCTTCAGATAGTGGAACCTGCCAAAAATAGACATGGGCCTTTACGAAGTTAAGGACCATACCTTCAGATAGTGGAGACTATACCTTCAGATAATGGAACCTGCCAAAAATAGACATGGGCCTTTACGAAGTTAGGGACCATACCTTCAGATAGTGGAGACTATACCTTCAGCTAGGGAAACCTGCCAAAAATAGACATGGGCCTTTACGAAGTTAGGGACCATACCTTCAGATAGTGGAACCTGCCAAAAATAGACATGGGCCTTTACGAAGTTAGGGACCATACCTTCAGATAGTGGAGACTATACCTTCAGATAGTGGAACCTGCCAAAAATAGATATGGGCCTTTACGAAATTAGGGACCATACCTTCAGATAGTGGAAAATATACCTTCAGCTAGTGGAACCTACGAAAAATAGACATGGGCCTTTACGAAGTAATGGACCATACATTCAGATAGTGGAACCTGCCAAAAATAGACATGGGCCTTTACGAAGTTAGGGACCATACCTTCAGATAGTGGAGACTATATCTTCAGCTAGTGGAACCTGCCAAAAATAGATATGGGCCATTACGAAGTTAGGGACCATACCTTCAGATAGTGGAGACTATACCTTTAGCTAGTGGAACCTGCCAAAAATAGACATGGGCCTTTACGAAGTTAGGGATCATACCTTCAGATAGTGGAGACTATACCTTCAGCTAGTTGAACCCACCAAAAATAGACATGGGCCTTTACGAAGTTAGGGACCATACATTCAGATAGTGGAACCTGCCAAAATTTGACGTGGGCCTTTACGAAGTTATGGACCATACCTTCAGATAGTGGAGACTATAACTTTAGATAGTGGAACTTGCCAAAAATAGACATGGGCCTTTACGAAGTAAGGGACTATACTTTCAGATAGTGGAGACTATACCTTCAGATAGTGGAATATGCTAAAAATAGACATGGGTCTTTACGAAGTTAGGGACGATACCTTAAGATAGTGGAACCAGCCAAAAATAGACATGGTACTTTACGAAGTTAGGGAAATACCTTCAGATAGTGGAGACTATACCCTCAACTAGTGGAACCTGCCAAAAATAGACATGGGCCTTTACGAAGTTAGGGACCATACCTTCATATAGTGGAGACTATACCCTCAACTAGTGGAACCTGCAAAAATAGACATGGGCCTTTACGAAGTTAGGGACCATACCGTCAGATAGTGGAACCTGCCAAAAATAGACATGTGCCTTTACGAAGTAAGGGACCATACCTTCAGACAGTGGAGACTATACCTTCAGCTAGTGGAACCTGCCAAAAGTAGACATGGGCCTTTACGAAGTTAGGGACCATACCTTCAGATAGTGGAACTTGCCAAAAATTGACATGGGCCTTTACGAAATTAGGGACCATATCTTCAGATAGTGGAGACTATACCTTCAGATTGTGGAACCTACCAAAAATAGACATGGGCCTTTACGAAGTTAGTGACCATACCTTCAGATAGTGGAGACTATACCTTCAGCTAGTGGAACCTGCCAAAATTAGACATGGGCCTTTACGAAGTTAGGGACCATACCTTCAGATAGTGGAACCTGGCAAAAATAGACGTGGGCCTTTACGAAGTTAGGGACCATACCTTCAGATAGTGGAACCTGCCAAAAATAGACATGGGCCTTTACGAAGTTAGGGACCATACCTTCAGATAGTGAAGACTATACTTTCAGCTAGTGGAACCTGCCAAAAATAGACATGGGCCTTTACGAAGTAAGGGACCATACCTTCAGATAGTGGAACCTGCCAAAAATAGACGTGGGCCTTTACGAAGTTAGGGACCATACCTTCAGATAGTGGAACCTGCCAAAAATAGACATGGGCCTTTACGAAGTTAAGGAGCATACCTTCAGATAGTGGAGACTATACCTTCAGCTAGTGGAACCTGCCAAAAATAGACATGGGCCTTTACGAAGTTAGGGACCATACTTTCAGATAGTGGAGACTATACATTCAGCTAATGGAACCTGCCAAAAATAGACATGGGCCTTTACGAAGTTAGGGACCATACCTTCAGATAGTTGAGACTATACCTTCAGCTAGTGGAACCTGCCAAAAATAGACATGGGCCTTTACGAAGTTAGGGACCATACCTTCAGATAGTGGAACCTGCAAAAATAGATATGGTCCTTTACGAAGTTAAGGACCATACCTTTAGATAGTGGACACTATACCTTCAGCGAGTGGAACCTGCCAAAAATAGACATGGGCCTTTACGAAGTTTGGGACCATACTTTCAGATAGTGGAGACTATATCTTCAGCTAGTGGAACCTGCCAAAAATAGACATGGGCCTTTATGAAGTTAGGGACCATACCTTCAGATAGTGCAGACTATATCTTCAGCTAGTGGAACCCGCCAAAAATAGACATGGGCCTTTACGAAGTTAGGGACCGTACATTCAGATAGTGGAACCTGCCAAAAATTGACATGGGCCTTTACGAAGTTATGGACCATACCTTCAGATAGTGGAGACTATAACTTTAGATAGTGGAACTTGCCAAAAATAGACATGGGCCTTTACGAAGTAAGGGACTATACTTTCAGATAGTGTTGACAATACCTTCAGCTAGTGGAACATGCTAAAAATAGACATGGGTCTTTACGAAGTTAGGGACCATACCTTAAGATAGTGTAACCAGCCAAAAATAGACATGGGCCTTTACGAAGTTAGGGAAATACCTTCAGATAGTGGAGACTATACCCTCAACTAGTGGAACCTGCCAAAAATAGACATGGGCCTTTACGAAGTTAGGGACCATACCTTCATATAGTGGAGACTATACCCTCAACTAGTGGAACTTGCAAAAAATAGACATGGGCCTTTTCGAAGTTAGGGACCATACCGTCAGATAGTGGAACCTGCCAAAAATAGACATGTGCCTTTACGAAGTTAGGAAACATACCTTCAGACAGTGGAGACTATACCTTCAGCTAGTGGAACCTGCCAAAAGTAGACATGGGCCTTTACGAAGTTAGGGACCATACCTTCAGATAGTGGAACTTGCCAAAAATAGACATGGGCCTTTACGAAGTTAGGGAACATATCTTCAGATAGTGGAGACTATACCTTCAGATTGTGGAACCTGCCAAAAATAGACATGGGCCTTTACGAAGTTAGGGACCATACCTTCAGATAGTGGGGACTATACCTTCAGCTAGTGGAACCTGCCAAAATTAGACATGGGCCTTTACGAAGTTAGGGACCATACCTTCAGATAGTGGAACCTGGCAAAAATAGACGTGGGCCTTTACGAAGTTAGGGACCATACCTTCAGATAGTTGAGACTATACCTTCAGATAGTGGAACCTGCCAAAAATAGACATGGGCCTTTACGAAGTTAGGGACCATACCTTCAGATAGTGAAGACTATACCTTCAGCTAGTGGAACCTGCCAAAAATAGACATGGGCCTTTACTAAGTAAGGGACCATACCTTCAGATAGTGGAACCTGCCAAAAATAGACGTGGGCCTTTACGAAGATAGGGACCATACCTTCAGATAGTGGAACCTGCCAAAAATAGACATGGGCCTTTACGAAGTTAGGGACCATACCTTCAGATAGTGGAGACAATACCTTCAGCTAGTGGAACCTGCCAAAAATAGACATGGGCCTTTACGAAGTAAGGGACCATAACTTCAGATAGTGGAACCTGCCAAAAATAGAAATGGGCCTTTACGAAGTTAGGGACCATACCTTCAGATAGTGGAGACTATACCTTCTGCTACTGGAACCTGCCAAAAATAGATATGGGCCTTTACGAAGTTAGGGACCATACCTTCAGATAGTGGAGACTATACCTTCAGCTAGTGGAACCTGCCAAAAATAGACATGTGCCTTTACGAAGTTAGGGACTATACCTTTAGACCGTGGAATCTGCCAAAAATAGACATGGGCCTTTACGAAGTTAGGGACCATACCTTCAGATAGTGGAGACTATACCTTCAGCTAGTGGAACCTGGTAAAAATAGACATGGGCCTTTACGAAGTTAGGGACCATACCTTCAGATAGTGGAGACTATACCTTCAGCTAGTGGAACCTGCCAAAAATAGACATGGGCCTTTACGAAGATAGGGACCATACCTTCAGATAGTGGAGACTATACATTCAGCTAGTGGAACCTGACAAAAATAGACGTGGGCCTTTACGAAGTCAGGGACCATACCTTCAGATAGTGGAACCTGCCAAAAATAGACATGCGCCTTTACGAAGTTAGGGACCATACCTTTAGATAGTGAAGACTATACTTTCAGCTAGTGGAACCTGCCAAAAATAGACATGGGCCTTTACGAAGTAAGGGACCATACCTTCAGATAGTGGAACCTGCCAAAAATAGACGTGGGCCTTTACGAAGTTAGGGACCATACCTTCAGATAGTGGAACCTGCCAAAAATAGACATGGGCCTTTACGAAGTTAAGGACCATACCTTCAGATAGTGGAGACAATACCTTCAGCTAGTGGAACCTGCCAAAAATAGATATGGGCCTTTACGAAGTAAGGGACCATAACTTCAGATAGTGGAACCTGCCAAAAATAGATATGGGCCTTTACGAAGTTAGGGACCATACCTTCAGATAGTGGAGACTATACCTTCAGCTACTGGAACCTGCCAAAAATAGATATGGGCCTTTACGAAGTTAGGGACTATACCTTCAGATAGTGGACACTATACCTTCAGCTAGTGGAACCTGCCAAAAATAGACATGGGCCTTAACGAAGTAAAGGAACATACCTTTAGATAGTGGGACCTGCCAAAAATAGACATGATCCTTTATGAAGTTAGGGACCATACCTTCAGATAGTGGAGACTATACGTTCAGCTAGTGGAACCTGCAAAAATAGATATGGTCCTTTACGAAGTTAGGGACCATACCTTTAGATAGTGGAGACTATACATTCAGCTAGTGGAACCTGCCAAAAATAGACATGGGCCTTTACGAAGTTAGGGACCATACCTTCAGATAGTTGAGACTATACCTTCAGCTAGTGGAACCTGCTAAAAATTGACATGGGCCTTTACGAAGTTAGGGACCATACCTTCAGATAGTGGAACCTGCAAAAATAGATATGGTCCTTTACGAAGTTAAGGACCATACCTTTAGATAGTGGACATTATACCTTCAGCTAGTGGAACCTGCTAAAAATAGACATGGGCCTTTTGAAGTTAGGGACCATACCTTCAGATAGTGGAACCTGCCGAAAATAGACATGGGCCTTTACGAAGTTAGGGACCATACCTTCAGATAGTGGAGACTATACCTTCAGATAGTGGAACCTGCAAAAAATAGACATGGGCCTTTACGAAGTTAGGGACCATACCTTCAGATAGTGGAGACTATACCTTCAGCTAGTGGAACCTGCCAAAAATAGACATGGGCCTTTACGAAGTTAGGGACCATACCTTCAGATAGTGGAACCTGCAAAAATAGATATGGTCCTTTACGAAGTTAAGGACCATACCTTTAGATAGTGGACACTATACCTTCAGCGAGTGGAACCTGCCAAATTTAGACATGGGCCTTTACGAAGTTTGGGACCATACCTTCAGATAGTGGAGACTATACCTTCAGCTAGTGGAACCTGCCAAAAATAGACATGGGCCTTTATGAAGTTAGGGACCATACCTTCAGATAGTGCAGACTATATCTTCAGCTAGTGGAACCCGCCAAAAATAGACATGGGCCTTTACGAAGTTAGGGACCATACATTCAGATAGTGGAACCTGCCAAAAATTGACATGGGCCTTTACGAAGTTATGGACCATATCTTCAGATAGTGGAGACTATAACTTTAGATAGTGGAACTTGCCAAAAATAGACCTGGGCCTTTACTAAGTAAGGGACTATACTTTCAGATAGTGGAGACAATACCTTCAGCAAGTGGAACATGCTAAAAATAGACATGGGTCTTTACGAAGTTAGGGACCATACCTTAAGATAGTGGAACCAGCCAAAAATAGACATGGGCCTTTACGAAGTTAGGGAAATACCTTCAGATAGTGGAGACTATACCCTCAACTAGTGGAACCTGCAAAAAATAGACATGGGCCTTTACGAAGTTAGGGACCATACCTTCATATAGTGGAGACTATACCCTCAACTAGTGGAACCTGCAAAAAATAGACATGGGCCTTTTCGAAGTTAGGGACCATACCGTCAGATAGTGGAACATGCCAAAAATAGACATGTGCCTTTACGAAGTTAGGGAACATACCTTCAGACAGTGGAGACTATACCTTCAGCTAGTGGAACCTGCCAAAAGTAGACATGGGCCTTTACGAAGTTAGGGACCATACCTTCAGATAGTGGAACTTGCCAAAAATAGACATGGGCCTTTACGAAGTTAGGGAACATATCTTCAGATAGTGGAGACTATACCTTCAGATTGTGGAACCTGCCAAAAATAGACATGGGCCTTTACGAAGTTAGGGACCATACCTTCAGATAGTGGAGACTATACCTTCAGCTAGTGGAACCTGCCAAAATTAGACATGGGCCTTTAGGAAGTTAGGGACCATACCTTCAGATAGTGGAACCTGGCAAAAATAGACATGGGCCTTTACGAAGTTAGGGACCATACCTTCAGATAGTGGAGACTATACCTTCAGATAGTGGAACCTGCCAAAAATAGACATGGGCCTTTACGAAGTTAGGGACCATACCTTCAGATAGTGAAGACTATACCTTCAGCTAGTGGAACCTGCCAAAAATAGACATGGGCCTTTACGAAGTAAGGGACCATACCTTCAGATAGTGGAACCTGCCAAAAATAGACGTGGGCCTTTACGAAGATAGGGACCATACCTTCAGATAGTGGAACCTGCCAAAAATAGACATGGGCCTTTACGAAGTTAAGGACCATACCTTCAGATAGTGGAGACAATACCTTCAGCTAGTGGATCCTGCCAAAAATAGACATGGGCCTTTACGAATTAAGGGACCATAACTTCAGATAGTGGAACCTGCCAAAAATAGATATGGGCCTTTACGAAGTTAGGGACCATACCTTCAGATAGTGGAGACTATACCTTCAGCTACTGGAACCTGCCAAAAATAGATATGGGCCTTTACGAAGTTAGGGACCATACCTTCAGATAGTGGAGACTATACCTTCAGCTAGTGGAACCTGCCAAAAATAGACATGTGCCTTTACGAAGTTAGGGACTATACCTTTAGATAGTGGAATCTGCCAAAAATAGACAAGGGTCTTTACGAAGTTAGGGACCATACCTTCATATAGTGGAGACTATACCTTCAGCTAGTGGAACCTGCCAAAATAGACATGGGCCTTTACGAAATTAGGGACCATACCTTCAGATAGTGGAGACTATACATTCAGCTAGTGGAACCTGCCAAAAATAGACATGGGCCTTTACGAAGTTAGGGACCATACCTTCAGATAGTTGAGACTATACCTTCAGCTAGTGGAACCTGCCAAAAATAGACATGGGCCTTTACGAAGTTAGGGACCATACCTTCAGATAGTGGAACCTGCAAAAATAGATATGGTCCTTTACGAAGTTAAGGACCATACCTTTTAATAGTGGACACTATACCTTCAGCTAGTGGAACCTGCCAAAAATAGACATGGCCTTTATGAAGTTAGGGACCATGCCTTCAGAAGTGCAGACTATATCTTCAGCTAATGGAACCCGCCAAAAATAGACATGGGCCTTTACGAAGTTAGGGACCATACATTCAGATAGTGGAACCTGCCAAAAATTGACATGGGCCTTTACGAAGTTATGTACCATACCTTCAGATAGTGGAGACTATAACTTTAGATAGTGGAACTTGCCAAAAATAGACATGGGCCTTTACGAAGTAAGGGACTATACTTTCAGATTGTGGAGACTATACCTTCAGCTAGTGGAACATGCTAAAAATAGACATGGGTCTTTACGAAGTTAGGGACCATACCTTAAGATAGTGGAACCAGCCAAAAATAGACATGGGCCTTTACGAAGTTAGGAAATACCTTCAGATAGTGGAGACTATACCCTCAACTAGTGGAACCTGCCAAAAATAGACATGGGCCTTTACGAAGTTAGGGACCATACCTTCATATAGTGGAGACTATACCCTCAACTAGTGGAACCTGCAAAAAATAGACATGGGCCTTTACGAAGTTAGGGACCATACCATCATATAGTGGAACCTACCAAAAATAGACATGTGCCTTTACGAAGTTAGGGAACATACCTTCAGACAGTGGAGACTATACCTTCAGCTAGTGGAACCTGCAAAAAGTAGACATGGGCCTTTACGAAGTTAGGGACCATACCTTCAGATAGTGGAACTTGCCAAAAATAGACATGGGCCTTTACGAAGTTAGGGACCATATCTTCAGATAGTGGAGACTATACCTTCAGATTGTGGAACCTGCCAAAAATAGACATGTGCCTTTACGAAGTTAGGGACCATACCTTCAGATAGTGGAGACTATACCTTCAGCTAGTGGAACCTGCCAAAATTAGACATGGGCCTTTACGAAGTTAGGGACCATACCTTCAGATAGTGGAACCTGGCAAAAATAGACGTGGGCCTTTACGAAGTTAGGGACCATACCTTCAGATAGTGAAGACTATACCTTCAGCTAGTGGAACCTGCCAAAAATAGACATGGGCCTTTACGAAGTAAGGGACCATACCTTCAGATAGTGGAACCTGCCAAAAATAGACGTGGGCCTTTACGATGTTAGGGACCATACCTTCAGATAGTGGAACCTGCCAAAAATAGACATGTGCCTTTATGAAGTTAAGGACCATACCTTCAGATAGTGGAGACAATACCTTCAGCTAGTGGAACCTGCCAAAAATAGACATGGGCCTTTACGAAGTAAGGGACCATACCTTCAGATAGTGGAGACTATACCTTCAGCTAGTGGAACCTGCCAAAAATAGACATGGGCCTTTACGAAGTTAGGGACCATACCTTCAGATAGTGGAATCTGCCAAAAATAGACATGGGCCTTTACGAAGTTAGGGACCATACCTTCAGATAGTGGAGACTATACCTTCAGCTAGTGGAACCTGCCAAAAATAGACATGGGCCTTTACGAAGTTAGGGACCATACCTTCAGATAGTGGAGACTATACATTCAGCTAGTGGAACCTGCCAAAAATAGACATGGACCTTTACGAAGTTAGGGACCATACCTTCAGATAGTTGAGACTATACCTTCAGCTAGTGGAACCTGCCAAAAATAGACATGGGACTTTTGAAGTTAGGGACCATACCTTCAGATAGTGGAACCTTCCGAAAATAGACATGGGCCTTTACGAAGTTAGGGACCATACCTTCAGATAGTGGAGACTATACCTTCAGATAGTGGAACCTGCAAAAAATAGACATGGGCCTTTACGAAGTTAGGGACCATACCTTAATATAGTGGAGACTATACCCTCAACTAGTGGAACCTGCAAAAAATAGACATGGGCCTTTACGAAGTTAGGGACCATACCGTCAGATAGTGGAACCTGCCAAAAATAGACATGTGCCTTTACGAAGTTAGGGACCATACCTTCAGACAGTGGAACCTGCAAAAATAGATATGGTCCTTTACGAAGTTAAGGACCATACCTTTAGATAGTGGACACTATACCTTCAGCAAGTCGAACCTGCCAAAAATAGACATGGGCCTTTACGAAGTTTGGGACCATACCTTCAGATAGTGGAGACTATACCTTCAGCTAGTGGAACCTGCCAAAAATAGACATGGGCCTTTATGAAGTTAGGGACCATACCTTCAGATAGTGGAACCTGATAAAAATAGACATGGGCCTTTACGAAGTTAGGGACCATACCTTCAGATAGTGGAGAATATACCTCAGATAGTGGAACCTGCCAAAAATAGACATAGGCCTTTACAAAGTTAGGGACCATACCTTCAGATAGTGGAGACAATACCTTCAGCTAGTGGAACCTGCCTAAAATAAACATGGGCCTTTACGAAGTATGGGACCATACCTTCAGATAGTGGAACCTGCCAAAAATAGATATGGGCCTTTACGAAGTTAGGGACCATACCTTCAGGTAGTGGAACCTACCAAAAATAGACATGGGACTTTACAAAGTTAGGGACCATACCTTCAGATAGTGGAGACTATACCTTCAGATAGTGGAACCTGCCAAAAATAGACATGGGCCTTAAAGAAGTTAGGGACCACAACTTCAGTTAGTGGAGACTATAACTTCAGCTAGTGGAACCTGCCAAAAATAGACATGGGCCTTTACGAAGTAAGGGACCATACCTTCAGATAGTGGAACCTGCCAAAAATAGACATGGGCCTTTACGAAGTTAGGGACCATACCTTCAGATAGTGGAGACTATACCTTCAGCTAGTGGAACCTGCCAAAAATATACATGAGCCTTTACGAAATTTGGGACCATACCTTCAGATAGTGGAGACTGTACCTTCAGCTAGTGGAACATGGTAAAAATAGACATGGGCCTTTACAAAGTTAGGAACCATACCATAAGATAGTGGAACCTGCCAAAAATAGAAATGGGCCTTTACGAAGTTAGGGACCATACATTCAGATAGTGGAGACAATACCTTCTGCTAGTGGAACCTGCCAAAAATAGACATGGGCCTTTACGAAGTTAGGGACCATACCTTCAAATAGTGGAGACTATACCTTCAGCTAGTGGAACCTACCAAAAATAGACATGTGCCTTAACGAAGCTAGGGACCATACCTTCAGATAGTGGAGACTATATCTTCAGATAGTGGAACCTGCCAAAAATAGACATGGGCCTTTACGAAGTTAGAGACCATACCTTTAGATAGTGGAGACTATACCTTCAGCTAGTGGAACCTGCCAAAAATAGACATGGGCCTTTACGACGTTAGGGACCATACCTTAAGATAGTGGAACCTGCCAAAAATAGACATGGGCCTTTACGAAGTTAGGGGCCATACCTTTCAGATTGTGGAGACTATACCTTCAGATAGTAGAACCTGCCAAAAATAGACATGGGCCTTTACGATGTTAGAGACCATACCTTCAGATAGTGGAGACTATACCTTCAGCTAGTGGAACCTGCCAAAAATAGACATGGGCCTTTACGAAGTTAGGGACCATACCTTCAGATAGTGGAGACTGTACCTTCAGCTAGTGGAACCTGGTAAAAATAGACATGGGCCTTTACGAAGTTAGGGACCATACCTTCAGATAGTGGAACCTGCCAAAAATAGACATGGGCCTTTATGAAGTTAGGGACCATACCTTCAGATAGTGGAGACTATACCTTCAGACAGTAGAACCTGCCAAAAATAGACGTGGGCCTTTACGAAGTTAGGGACTATACCTTCAGATAGTGGACATTATACCTTCAGCTAGTGGAACCTGCCAAAAATAGACATGGGCCTTAACGAAGTAAAGGAACATACCTTTAGATAGTGGGACCTGCCAAAAATAGACATGATCCTTTACGAAGTTAGGGACCATACCTTCAGATAGTGGAGACTATACCTTCAGCTAGTGGAACCTGCAAAAATAGATATGGTCCTTTACGAAGTTAAGGACCATACCTTTAGATAGTGGAGACTATACCTTCAGCTAGTGGAACCTGCCAAAAATAGACATGGGCCTTTACGAAGTTAGGGACCATACCTTCAGATAGTGGAGACTATACCTTCAGCTAGTGGAACCTGCCAAAAATAGACATGGGCCTTTACGAGGTTAGGGACCATACCTTCAGATAGGCAGACTATACCTTCAGCTAGTGGAACCTGCCAAAAATAGACATGGGTCTTTACGAAGTTTGGGACCATACCTTCAGATAGTGGAGACTATACCTTCAGACAGTAGAACCTGCCAAAAATAGACATGGGCCTTTACGAAGTTAGGGACCATACCTTCAGATAGTGGAGACAATACCTTCAGCTAGTGGAACCTGCCAAAAATAGACATGGGCCTTTACGAAGTATGGGACCATACCTTCGGATAGTGGAACCTGCCAAAAATAGACATGGGCCTTTACGAAGTTAGGGACCATACCTTCAGATAGTGGAACCTACCAAAAATATACATGGGCCTTTACAAAGTTAGGGACCATACCTTCAGATAGTGGAGACTATACCTTAAGATAGTGGAACCTGCCAAAAATAGACATGGGCCTTAACAAAGTTAGGGACCACACCTTCAGATAGTGGAGACTATACCTTCAGCTAGTGGAACCTGCTAAAAATAGACATGGGCCTTTACGAAGTAAGGGACCATACCTTCAGATAGAGGAACCTGCCAAAAATAGATTTGGGCCTTTACGAAGTTAGGGACTATACCTTCAGATAGTGGAGACTATACCTTCAACTAGTGGAACCTGCCAAAAATAGACATGGGTCTTTACGAAGCTAGCGACCATACCTTCAGATAGTGGAGACTATACTTTCAGATAGTGGAACCTGCCAAAAATAGACATGGGCCTTTACGAAGTTAGAGACTATACCTTTAGATAGTGGAGATTATACCTTCAGCTAGTGGAACCTGCCAAAAATAGACATGGGCCTTTACGAAGTTAGGGACCATACCTTAAGATAGTGGAACCTACCAAAAATAGACATAGTCCTTTACGAAGTTAGGGGCCATACTTTTCAGATTTTGGAGACTATACCTTCAGATTGTAGAACCTGCCAAAAATAGACATGGGCCTTTACGATGTTAGAGACCATACCTTCAGATAGTGGAGACTATACCTTCAGCTAGTGGAACCTGCCAAAAATAGACATGAGCCTTTACGAAGTTAGGGACCATACCTTCAGATAGTGGAGACTGTACCTTCAGCTAGTGGAACCTGGTAAAAATAGACATGGGCCTTTACGAAGTTAGGGACCATACCTTTAGATAGTGGAACCTGCCAAAAAAAGAAATGGGCCTTTATGAAGTTAGGGACCATACATTCAGATAGTGGAGACTATACCTTCTGACAGTAGAACCTGCCAAAAATAGACATGGGCCTTTACGAAGTTAGGGACCATACCTTCAGATATTGGAGATTATACCTCTGCTAGTGGAACCTGCCAAAAATAGACATGGGCCTTTACGAATACGATCAACATTTCATTAGTTTCAATGTAGATTTCCTTCTTTTTGTGGCTCGTTTTCTCATTATTATCAATGTTTCCTTTGTTTCGATGCATATTTAATTCATTTTGATGCTCCTTTTCTCATTAAGATCAATATTTCCTTCGTTTCGATGAATATTTCCTTCATTTTAATGCTTATTTTCTCGTAACGATGAACATTTCTTTCGTTTTGATGAATATTTCCTTCATTTTGATGCTCCTTTCTCATTACGATCAACATTTCCATCATTTCGATTAATATTTCCTTCAATTCGATGCTCATTTTTCTCGTTACGATCAACATTTCCATCATTTCAAAGAATATTTCCTTCATTTTAATGCTCATTTTCTCGTTACGATCAACATTTCCTTCGTTTCGATGCATATTTTCATCATTTTGATGCTCATTTTCTTGTTACGATCAAAATTTTATTCGTTTTGATGCAGATTTCCTTCGTTTTGATTCTCATTTTCTCATTACTATCAATATTACCTTCATTTCGATGCATATTTTCTTCATTTTGATGCGTCTTTTCTCGTTACGATCAACATTTTATTCGTTTCGATGCAGATTTCCATTGTTTTGATGCTCCTTTTCTCAGTACGATCAATATTTCCTTCATTTCGATGTATATTTCCTTCATTTTAATGCTCATTTTTTCATTACGATCATCATTTACTTCATTTCAATGCATATTTAATTCATTTAGATGCTCATTTTCACATTATGATCAACATTTCTTTCGTTTCGATGAATATTTCCTACATTTTAATGCTCATTTTCTCGTTAAGATCAACATTTCCTTCGTTTCGATGCATATTTCCTACATTTTGATTCTCCTTTTCTTGTTACGATCAACATTTCATTCATTTCGATGCAGATTTCCTTCTTTTTAATGCCCGTTTTCTCGTTATGATCAATGTTTCCTTTGTTTCGATGCATATTTCCTTCTTTTTGATGCTCGTTTTCTCGTTATGATCACTGTTTCCTTTGTTACGATGCATATTTTCTTTATTTTGATGCTCATTTTCTCATTACGATCAACATTTCCTTTGTTTCAATGCATATTTCCGTCATTTTAATGCTCATTTTCTCGTTACGATCAACAATTCATTTATTTCGATGCAGATTTCCTTCTTTTTTATTCTTGTTTTCTAGTTATTATCAATGTTTCCTTTGTTTCGATGCATGTTTCCTTCATTTTAATGTTCTTTTCTCATTACGATCAGCATTTCCATCATTTCGATTAATATTTCCTTCATTTCGATGCTCATTTGCTCGTTACGATCAATATTTTCTTCGTTTTGATGTATATTTCTTTCATTTTGATGCACTTTTTTCTCGTTACGATCAGCATTTACTTCGTTTCGATGCATATTTACTTCATTTTGATTCCCATTTTCTCATTACGATCAACATTTCCTTCGTTTTGATGAATATTACCTTCATTTTAATGCTCATTTTCTCGTTACGATCAACATATCCTTCGTTTCGATGCATATTTCCTTCATTTTGATGCTGCTTTTCTTGTTACGATCAATATTTCATTCATTTCGATCCAGATTTCCTTCTTTTTGATGCCCGTTTTCTCGATATGATCAATGTTTCCTTTATTTCAATGCATATTTCCTTCTTTTTGATGCTCGTTTTCTCGTTATGATCAATGTTTCCTTTGTTACGATGCATATTACCTTCATTTCGATGCATATTTCCTTCATTTTGATGCTACTTTTCTCGTTACGATTAACATTTCCTTAGTTTTGATGCATATTTCCTTCAATTCGATGCTCCTTTTCTTATTACGATCAATATTTCATTTGTTTCGATGCAGATTTCCATCATTTTGATGCTCCTTTTCTCAGTACAATAAATATTTCCTTCGTTTAGATGAATATTTCCTTCATTTTAATGCTCATTTTTCGTTACGATAAACAATTTCTCTGTTTCGATGTATATTTCCTTCAATTTGATGCACTTTTTCTCGTTACGATCAACATATACTTCGTTTCGATGCATATTTACTTCATTTTAATGCTCCTTTTCTTGTTACTTTCAACATTTCATTCGTTTCGATGCAGATTTCCTTCTCTTTGATGCTCGTTTTCTCATTACTATCAATGTTTCCTTCGTTTCGATACATATTTCCTTCATTTTGATGCTCTTTTTCTCATTACGATCAACATTTCCTTCGTTTCGATGCATATTTCCTTCATATTAATGCTCATTTTCTCGTTACGATCAATATTTCCTTCGTTTTGATGCATATTTCCTTCATTTTGATGCTCCTTTACTTGTTACGATCTGCATTTCCTTTGTTTCGATTCATATTTCCTTCATTTTGATGCTGCTTTTCTTGTTACGATCAATATTTCGTTCGTTTCGATGCATATTTCCTTCATTTTGATTCTCCTTTTCACATTACGATCAACATTTCCTTCGTTTTTATGCATATTTCCATCATTTTAATACTTATTTTCTCATTACGATCAACATTTCCTTCGTTTTGATGCATATTTCCTTCATTTTGATGCTCCTTTTCTTGTTACGATCAACATTTCATTCGTTTCGATGCAGATTTCCTTCTTTATTATGGTCGTTTTCTCGTTACGATCAATATTTCCTTTGTTTCGATGCATATTTCATTCTTTTTTATTCTTATTTTCTCGTTATGATCAATATTACCTTCGTTTTGATGCATATTTTCTTCATTTTGATGCTACTTTTATCGTTACGAGCAACATTTCATTCGTGTCAATGCATATTTCCATCATTCTGATTTTGATGCTCCTTTTCTTGTTACGATCAATATTTCTTTCGTTTCGATGCATATTTCTTTTATTTTGATGCTCATTTTCTCGTTACAACCAAAGTTACCTACGTTTCGATGCATATTTTCTTCGTTTTGATTCTCATTTTCTCGTTTCGATCAATATTACCTTTGTTTCGATGCATATTTCCTTCATTTTGATGCTCCTTTTCTCGTTACGATCAACATTTCATTAGTTTCGATGCATATGTACATCATTTTGATTTTGATGCTCATTTTCTCGTTACGATCAAGATTTCCTTCGTTTTGATGCATATTTCCTTTATTTTGATGCATTTTTTCTTGTTACGATCCGCATTTCCTTCTTTTCGATGCATATTTACTCGTTTTGATGCTCGTTTTCTTTTTACGATCAACATTTCATTCGTTTCGATGTAGATTTCTTTCTTTTTTATGCTCGATTTATCGTTATAATCAATATTTCCTTTATTTCGATGCATATTTCCTTATTTTGATGCTCCTTTTTTCCTTACGATCAATATTTCCTTCGTTTCGATGAATATTTCCTTCATTTTGATGCTCCTTTTGTTGTTACAATCAACATTTCATTCATTTCGATGCAGATTTCCTTCTTTTTGATGCTCGTTCTCTTGTTATGATCAATGTTTCCTTTGTTTCGATGCATATTTCCTTTATTTTGATGTTCCTTTTCTCTTTACAATAAACATTTCCTTCGTTTTGATGAATATTTCCTTCATTTTAATGCTCATTTTCTCGTTATGATCAACATTTCCTTCGTTTCGATGCGTATTTCCTTCATTTTGATGCTCCTTTTCTTGTTACGATCAACATTTCATTCATTTCGATGCAGATTTCCTTCTTTTTTATGTTCATTTTCTCATTACGATCAATATTTCCTTGGTTTTGATGCATATTTCCTTTTTTTTTATTCTCATTTTCTCGTTACGATTAATATTATCTTTGTTTCGACGCATATTTCCTTAATTTTGAAGATCCTTTACTCGTTACGATCATCATTTCATTCATTTCGATGCAGATTTACGTCATTTTGATGCTTCTTTTCTCAATACGATCAATATTTCCTTCGTTTCGATGATTATTTCCTTTATTTTAATGCTCATTTTCTCGTTACGATCAGCATTTTCTTAGTTTTGATGTATATTTCCTTCACTTTGATGCATTTTTTCTTGTTACGATAAGCATTCACTTCGTTTCGATGCATATTTACTTCATTTTGATGCTCATTTTCTTGTTACGATCAACATTTTATTCGTTTCGATGCAGATTTCCTTTTTTTGATGCTCTTTTTATAGTTATGATCAATATTTCCTTTGTTTCGATGCATATTTCCTTCATTTTGATGCTACTTTTCTTATTACGATCAATATTTCCATCGTTTCGATGAATATTTCCTTCATTTTAATGCTCATTTTCTAGTAACGATCAATATTTCCTTCTTTCGATGCATATTTCCTTCATTGATGCTTCTTTCCTTGTTACGATCAACATTTCTTTCATTTCGATGCAGATTTCCTTCTTTTTGATGCTCTTTTTCTCGTTATGATCAATGTTTCCTTTGTTTCGATGCATATTTCCTTCTTTTTGATGCTCGTTTTATCATTATGATCAATGTTTCCTTTGTTATGATGCATATTTCCTTCATTTTGATTCTCCTTTTCTCATTACGATCAACATTTCCTTTGTTTCGATGCATATTTCCTTCATTTTAATGCTCATTTTCTCAATACGATCAACATTTCCTTCGTTTTGATGCATATTTCCTTCATTTTGATGCTACTTTTCTTGGTACGATCAACATTTCATTCGTTTCGATGTAGATTTCCTTCTATTTGATTATCGTTTTCTCGTTATTATCAATGTTTCCATTGTTTCGTTGCAAGTTTCGTTCATTTTGATGCTCCTTTCTCATTACGATCAGCATTTCCATTGTTTCGCTTAATATTTCCTTCATTTCGATGCTCCTTTTCTCGTTATGATCAACATTTCCTTCGTTTCAATGATTATTTCCTTCATTTTAATGCTCATTTTCTCGTTATGATCAATATTTCCTTCGTTTCGATGTATATTTCCTTCATTTTAATGCTCATTTTTCGTTACGATCAACAATTTCTTCGTTTCGATGTATATTTCCTTCGTTTTGATGCATATTTACTTCATTTTGATGCTCCTTTTCTTGTTACGATCAACATTTCATTCGTTTCGATGCAGATTACCTTTTTTATCCTCGTTCTTTTGTTATGATCAATATTTCTATTGTTTCAATGCATATTTCCTTCATTTTGATGCTCCTTTTCTCAATACGATCTGCATTTCCTTCGATTCGATGAATATTTCCTTTATTTTAATGGTCCTTTTCTCGTTACGATCAATATTTCCTTCATTTCGATGCATATTTCCTTCATTTTGATGCTCCTTTTCTCGTTACGATCAACATTTCCTTCGTTTCGACGCATATTTCCTTCATTTATATGCTCATTTTCTCGTTACGATCAATCTTTCCTTCGTTTAGATGCATATTTAATTTATTTTGGTGCTCCTCTTCTTCTTACGATCAATATTTATTTTGTTTCGATGCAGATTTCCTTCTTTTGATGTTCGTTTTCTCGTTACGATCAATATTTCCTTTATTTCGATGCGTATTTCCTTCGTTTTGATTCTTATTTTCTAGTTACGATCAATATTACCTTCATTTCAATGCATATTTCCTTCATTTTGATGCTCCTTTTCTCGTTATGATCAACATTTCCTTCGTTTCGATGCATATTTCCTTCATTTAGATGCTCATTTTCTCGTTGTGATCAATATTTTCTTCGTTTCGATTCATATTTCCTTCATTTTGATGCACTTTTTCTAGATACGATCAGCATTTCCTTTGTTTCGATGCATATTTATTTCATTTTGATGCTCCTTTTCTTGTTATGATTAACATTTCATTCGTTTCAATGCAGATTTCCTTCTTTTTGAGGCTGGTTTTCTAGTTATTATCAATGTTTCCTTTGTTTCGATGCATATTTCATTCATTTTGATGCTCTTTTTCTCATTACGATCAATATTTCTTCGTTTCGATGAATATTTCCTTCATTTTATTGCTTATTTTCTCGTAATGATGAACATTTCCTTCGTTTCGATTAATATTTCCTTAATTTTGATGCTACTTTCTCATTACGATCAACATTTCTATCGTTTCGAGTAATATTTCCTTCATTTCGATTCTCCTTTTCTCGTTACGATAAACATTTCTTTCGTTTCGAAGAATATTTCCTTCATTTTAATGCTCATTTCTTCGTTACGATCAACATTTTATTCGTTTCGATTCATATTTCTTTCATTTTGATGCTCCTTTTGCTGTTACGATCAACATTTAATTCATTTCGATGTAGATTTCTTTCGTTTTGATTCTCAGTTTCGATCAATATTACCTTCGTTTCGATGCATATTTCCATCATTTTGATGCTCTTTTTCTCGTTACGATCAATATTTCATTCGTTTCGATGCAGATATCCTTCATTTTGATGCTCCTTTTCTCAGTATGATCAATATTTCCTTCGTTTCGATGAATATTTCCTTCATTTTAATGCTCATTTTTCGTTACGATCAATAATTTCTTCGTTTCGATGTATATTTCCTTCATTTTGATGCACTTTTTCTCGTTAGGATCAGCATTTACTTTGTTTCGATGCATATTTACTTTATTTTGATGCTCTTTTTTTGTTACGATCAACATTTCATTCGTTTCGATGAAGATTACCTTTTTATCCTCGTTCTCTCGTTATGATCAATATTTCTATTGTTTCGATGCATATTTACTTCATTTTGATGCTCCTTTTCTCATTACGATCAGCATTTCCTTCGTTTCGATGAATATTTCCTTTATTTTAAAGCTCCTTTTCTCGTTACAATCAACATTTCCTTTATTCCGATGCAAATTTCCTTCATTTTGATGCTCCTTTTCTCGTTACGATTAACATTTCTTTCGTTTCGACGCATATTTCCTTCATTTTGATGCTCATTTTCTCGTTACGATCAATCTTTACTTCATTTCGATGCATATTTAATTCATTTTGATGCTCTTTTTCTTCTTACGATCAATATTTATATTGTTTCAATGCAGATTTCCTTCTTTTTGATGCTCGTTTTCTCGTTACGATCAATATTTCATTTGTTTCGATGCATATTTCCTTAGTTTTGATTCTTATTTTCTCGTTACGATCAATATTTCCTTCATTTCAATGCATATTTCCTTCATTTTGATGCAGCTTTTCTCGTTACGATCAACATTTCCTTCGTTTCGATGCATATTTCCTTCATTTTGATGCTCATTTTCTCGTTACGATCAATATTTCCTTCGTTTCAATGCATATTTCCTACATTTTGATGCACTTTTTCTAGTTACGATCAGCATTTCCTTTGATTCGATGCATATTTACTTCATTTTGAAGCTCTTTTTCTTGTTACGATCAACAATTCATTCGTTTCAATGCAGATTTCCCTATTTTTAAGGCTCGTTTTCTCGTTATTATCAATGTTTCCTTTGTTTCGATGCATATTTCATTCATTTTGATGTTCATTTTCTCATTGCGATCAATATTTCTTTAGTTTTGATGAATATTTCCTTCATTTTAATGCTTATATTCTCGTAACGATGAACATTTCATTCATTCCGATGAATATTTCCTTCATTTTGATGCTCCTTTCTCATTACGATCAGCATTTCCATCGTTTCGATTAATATTTCCTTCATTTCAATGCTCCTTTTCTCGTTACGATCAACATTCCCTTCGTTTCGAAGAATATTTCATCCTTTTAATGCTTATTTTCTCGTTATGATCAATATTTCCTTCGTTTCGATGCATATTTCTTACATTTTGATGCTCCTTTTGCTATTACGATCAACATTTCATTCGTTTCGATGCAGATTTCCTTCGTTTTGATTCTCATTTTCTCGTTACGATAAATATTACCATCGTTTCGATGAATATTTCCTTAATTTTGATGCTCATTTTCTCGTTACCATCAATATTTCATTTATTTCGATGCAGATTTCCATCATTTTGATGCTCCTTTTCTCAGTACGATCAATATTTCCTTCGTTTCGATGAATATTTCCTTCATTTTAATGCTCATTTTTCGTTACGATCAACAATTTCATTGTTTCGATGTATCTTTCCTTCATTTTGATGCTCTTTTTCTCGTTACGATCAGCATTTACTTCGTTTCGATGTATATTACTTCATTTTGATGCTCCTTTTCTTGTTACGATCAACATTTCATTCGTTTCGATGCAGATTACCTTTTTTATCCTCGTTCTCTCGTTATGATCAATATTTCTATTGTTTCGATGCATATTTCCTTCATTTTGATGCTCCTTTTCTCATTACGATAAGCGTTTCCTTCATTTCGGTGAATATTTCCTTTATTTTAGTGCTCCTTTTCCCGTTACGATCAATATTTCCTTCATTTCGATGCATATTTCCTTCATTTTGATGATCCTTTTCTCGTTACAATCAACATTTCCTTCGTTTCGACGCATATTTCCTTCATTTTGATGCTCATTTTCTCGTTACGATCAACCTTTACTTCGTTTTGATGCATATTTAATTCATTTTGATGCGCCTTTTCTTCTTACGATCAATATTTATATTGTTTCGATGCAGATTTCCTTCTTTTTGATGCTCGTTTTATCGTTACGATCAATATTTTCTTTGTTTCGTTGCATATTTCCTTCGTTTTGATTATTATTTTCTCATTACGATCAATATTACCTTCATTTCAATGAATATTTCCTTCATTTTGATGCTCCTTTTCACTTTACGATCAACATTTCCTTTGTTTCGATGCATATTTCCTTCATTTTGATGCTCATTTTCTCGTTACGATCAATATTTCCTTCGTTTCGATGCATATTTCCTTCACTTTGATGCACTTTTTCTAGTTACGATCGGCATTTCCTTTGTTTCGATGCATATTTACTTCATTTTGATGCTCCTTTTCTTGTTACGATCAACATTTCATTCGTTTCAATGCAGATTTCCTTCTTTCTGAGGCTCGTTTTCTCGTTATTATCAATGTTTCCCTTGTTTCTATGCATATTTCATTCATTTTGATGCTCCTTTTCTTATTACGATGAACATTTCCTTCGTTCCGATGAATATTTCCTTCATTTTGATGCTCCTTTCTTATTACTACCAACATTTCCATCGTTTCGATTATTATTTCCTTCATTTCGATGCTCATTTTCTCGTTACGATCAATATTTCCTTTTTTTCGAAGAATATTTCCTTCATGTTAATGCTCATTTTCTCATTACGATCAACATTTCCTTTGTTTAGATGCATATTTCCTTCATATTGATACTCCTTTTCTTGTTACGATCAACATTTCATTCGTTTGACTCAGATTTCCTTCGTTTTGATTCTCATTTTCTCGTTACGATCAATATTACCTTCGTTTCGATGCATATTTTATTCATTTTGATGCTCCTTTTCTCGTTACGATCAACATTTCATTCGTTTCGATGCAGATTTCCATCATTTTGATGATCCTTTTCTTAGTACGATCAATATTTCATTTATTTCGATGAATATTTTCTTCAATTTAATGCTGATTTTCTCGTTACGATCAATATTTTCTTCGTTTCGATGTATATATCCTTTATTTTGATGCACTTTTTCTCGTTACTATCAGCATTTACTTCATTTCGATGCATATTTATTTCATTTTGATGCCCATTTTCTCATTACGATCAACATTTCCTTCATTTCGATGAATATTTCCTTCATTTTAATGCTCATTTTCTCGTTAAGACCCACATTTCCTTCATTTCGATGCATATTTCCTTTATTTTGATGCTCCTTTTCTTGTTACGATCAACATTTCATTCATTTTGATGCAGGTTTCCTTCATTTTGATGCTCGTTTTCTCGTTATGATCAATGTTTTCTTTGTTTCGATGCATATTTCCTTCATTTTGATGCTCCTTTTCTCATTACGATAAACATTTCCTTTGTTTCGATGTATATTTCATTCATTTTAATGATCATTTTCTCGTTACGATCAAAATTTTATTCGTTTCGATGCAGATTTCCTTCTTTTTTATTCTCGTTTTTTTGTTATTATCAATGTTTCCTTTGTTTCGATGCATGTTTCCTTCATTTTGAAGCTCCTTTCTCATTAAGATCAGCATTTCCATCGTTTCTATTAATATTTCCTTCATTTCGATGCTTATTTGCTCGTTACGATCAACATTTTCTTTATTTCGATGTATATTTCTTTCATTTTGATGCACTTTTTCTCGTTACGATCAGCATTTAATCCGTTTCGATGCATATTTACATCATTCCGATGCTCCTTTTCTTGTTACGATCAACATTTCATTCGTTTCGATGCAGATTACCTTTTTTATCCTCGTTCTCTCGTTATGATCAATATTTCTATTGTTTCGATGCATATTTCCTTCATTTTGATGCTCCTTTTCTCATTACGATAAGCGTTTCCTTCATTTCGATGAATA
The DNA here is from genome assembly GCA_023678885.1 of Pogostemon cablin. Classification (NCBI taxonomy): domain Eukaryota; kingdom Viridiplantae; phylum Streptophyta; class Magnoliopsida; order Lamiales; family Lamiaceae; genus Pogostemon; species Pogostemon cablin. The sequence goes on from JAHCLQ010000785.1 coordinate 38,406, forward strand.
TTTCCTTTATTTTAGTGCTCTTTTCCTCGTTAGGATCAACATTTCCTTCATTTCGATGCATATTTCCTTCATTTTGATGCTCCTTTTCTCGTTACGATCAATATTTCCTTCGTTTCGACGCATATTTCCTTCATTTTGATGCTTATTTTCTCATTACGATCAACCTTTACTTCGTTTCGATGCATATTTAATTCATTTTGATGCTTCTTTCTCATTACGATCTGCATTTCCATCGTTTCGATTAACATTTCCTTCATTTCGATGCTCATTTGCTCGTTACGATCATTATTTTCTTTGTTTCGATGTATATTTCTTTCATTTTGATGCACTTTTTCTCTTTACGATCAGCATTTACTTCGTTTCGATGCATATTTCCTTCATTTTGATGCTCCTTTCATTGTTACGATCAATATTTCATTCGTTTTGATGCAGATTTCGTTCGTTTTGATTCTCATTTTCTCGTTACGATCCATATTACCTTCGTTTTGATGAATATTTCCTTCATTTTGATGCTCCTTTTCTCGTTACGATCGACATTTCATTCGTTTCGATGCAGATTTCCATCATTTTGATGCTCATTTTCTCAGTACGATCAATATTTCATTTATTTCGATGAATATTTTCTTCATTTTAATGCTGATTTTCTCGTTACGATCAATATTTTTTTCGTTTCGATGTATATTTCCTTCATTTTGATGCTCTTTTTCTCGTTACGATCAGCATTTACTTCATTTCGATGCATATTTATTTCATTTTGATGCCCATTTTCTCATTACGATCAACATTTCCTTCATTTCGATGAATATTTCCTTCATTTTAATGCTCATTTTCTCGTTAAGATCAACATTTTCTTCGTTTCGATGCATATTTCCTTCATTTTGATGTTCCTTTTCTTGTTACGATCAACATTTCATTCATTTTGATGCAGATTTCCTTCTTTTTGATGTTCGTTTTCTCGTTATGATCAATGTTTCCTTTGTTTCGATGCATATTTTATTCATTTTGATGCTCCTTTTCTCATTACGATCAACATTTCCTTTGTTTTGATGCATATTTCATTCATTTTAATGCTCATTTTCTCGTTACGATCAAAATTTTATTCGTTTCGATACAGATTTCCTTCTTTTTTATTCTCATTTTTTCGTTATTATCAATGTTTCCTTTGTTTCGATGCATGTTTCCTTCATTTTGAAGCTCCTTTCTCATTACGATCAGCATTTCCATCGTTTCGATTATTATTTCCTTCATTTCGATGCTCATTTGCTCGTTACGATCAACATTTTCTTTATTTCAATGTATATTTCTTTCATTTTGATGCACTTTTTCTCGTTACGATCAGCATTTACTTCGTTTCGATGCATATTTCCTTCTTTTTTATGCTCGTTTTCTCGTTATGATCAATGTTTCCTTTGTTACGATACATATTTCCTTCATTTTAATGCTCCTTTTCTCATTACGATCAATATTTTCTTTGTTTCGATGCATATTTCCTTCATTTTAATGCTCATTTTCTCGTTACGATCAAAATTTCATTCGTTTAGATGCAGATTTCCTTCTTTTTGATTCTCGTTTTCTCGTTATTATCAATGTTTCCTTTTTTTCGATGCATTTTCCTTCATTTTGAAGCTCCTTTCTCATTACGATCTGCATTTCCATCGTTTCGATTAACATTTCCTTCATTTCGATGCTCATTTGCTCGTTACGATCAATATTTTCTTTGTTTCGATGTATATTTCTTTCATTTTGATGCACTTTTTCTCTTTACGATCAGCATTTACTTCATTTCGATGCATATTTCCTTCATTTTGATGCTCCTTTCATTGTTACGATCAATATTTCATTCGTTTTGATGCAGATTTCGTTCGTTTTGATTCTCATTTTCTCGTTACGATCCATATTACCTTCGTTTTGATGAATATTTCATTCATTTTGATGCTCCTTTTCTCGTTACGATCGACATTTCATTCGTTTCGATGCAGATTTCCATCATTTTGATGCTCTTTTTCTCAGTACGATCAATATTTCTTTCGTTTCGATGAATATTTTCTTCCTTTTAATGCTCATTTTCTCATTACGATCAACATTTTCTTTGTTTCGATGTATATTTCCTTCATTTTAATGCATTTTTTCTCGTTACTATCAGCATTTACTTCGTTTCGATGTATATCTACTTCATTTTGATGCTCATTTTCTCATTACGATCAATATTTCCTTTGTTTCGATGAATATTTCCTTCATTTTAATGCTCATTTTCTCATTACGATCTACATTTCCTTCGTTTCGATGCATATTTCCTTCATTTTGATGCTCCTTTTCTTGTTACGATCAACTTTCATTCATTTCGATGCAGATTTCCTTCTTTTTGAAGCCCGTTTTCTCGTTATGATCAATGTTTCCTTTGTTTCGATGCATATTTCCTTCTTTTTGATGCTCATTTTCACGTTATGATCAATGTTCCTTTGTTATGATGCATATTTCCTTCATTTTGATGTTCCTTTTCTCATTACGATCAACATTTCCTTTGTTTCGATGCATATTTCCTTCATTTTAATGCTTATTTTCTCGTTACGATCAACATTTCATTCGTTTCGTTGCTGATTTCCTTCTTTTTGATTCTCGTTTTCTTGTTATTATCAATGTCTCCTTTGTTTCGATGCATGTTTCCTTTATTTTGAAGCTCCTTTGTCATTACGAACAGTATTTACATCGTTTCGATTAATATTTCCCTCATTTCGATGCTCATTTGCTCGTTACGATCAATATTTTCTTCGTTTCGATGTATATTTCTTTCATTTTGATACCCTTTTTCTCGTTGCGATAAGCATTTACTTCGTTTCGATGCATATTTACTTCATTTTGATTTCCACTTTCTCATTACGATCAACATTTCCTTCTTTTCGATGAATATTTCCTATATTTTAATGCTCATTTTCTCGTTACGATCAACATTTCCTTCGTTTCGATGCATATTTCCTTCATTTTGATGCCCCTTTTCTTGTTACGATCAACATTTCATTCATTTTGTTGCAGATTTCCTTCTTTTTGATGCCCGTTTTCTATATATGATCAATGTTTCCTTTATTTCGATGCATATTTCCTTCTTTTTGATGCTCGTTTTCTCGTTATGATCAATGTTTCCTTTGTTACAATGCATATTTCCTTCATTTTGATGTTCCTTTTCTCATTACGATCTACATTTCCCTTGTTTCGATGCATATTTCCTTCATTTTAATGCTCGTTTTCTCGTTACGATCAACATTTCATTTGTTTCGATGCAGATTTCTTTCTTTTTGATTCTCGTTTTCTCATTATTATCAATGTTTCCTTTGTTTCGAAGCATGTTTCCTTCATTTTGATGCTCCTTTCTCATTACGATCATCATTTTCATCATTTTGATTAATATTTTAATCATTTCGATGCTCCTTTTCTCGTTACGATCAGCATTTCCTTCGTTTCAATGAATATTTCCTTCATTTTTATGCTCTTTTTCTCTTTACGGTCAACATTTACTTCATTTCGATGCATATTTCCTTCATTTTGATGCTCCTTTTCTCGTTACAATCAACATTTCCTTCGTTTCGACACATATTTCCTTCATTTTGATGCTCACTTTCTCGTTACGATCAATCTTTCCTTTGTTTCGATGCATATTTACTTCATTTTGATGCTCCTTTTCTTTTTACGATCAATATTTCTATTGTTTCGATGTTGATTACCTTCTTTTTGATGCTCGTTTTCTCGTTACGATTAATATTTCCTTTGTTTCGATGCATGTTTCCTTAATATTACCTTTGTTTCGATGCATATTTCCTTCATTTTGATACACTTTTTCTTGTTACAATTAACATTTCCTTCGTTTCAATTCATATTTCCTTCAATTCAATGCTCCTTTTCTTATTACGATCAACATTTCATTTGTTTCGATGCAGATTAACATCATTTTGATGCCCCTTTTCTTTGTACGATCAATATTTTCTTCATTTCGATGAATATTTCCTTCATTTTAATGCTCATTTTCTCGTTACGATTAATATTTTCTTTGTTTCGATGTATATTTCCTTCAATTTGATGCACTTTTTCTCGTTACGATCAGCATTTACTTTGTTTCGATGCATATTTACTTCATTTTGATACTCCTTTTCTTGTTACTATCAACATTTCATTTGTTTCGATGCAGATTTCCTTTTTTTTTATGCTCTTTTTCTCGTTACTATCGATGTTTCCTTCGTTTCGATGCATATTTCCTTCATTTTAATGCCCTTTTTCTTATTACTATCAACAGTTCCTTCGTTTCGATGCATATTTCATTCATTTTAATGCTCATTTTCTCGTTACGATCAATATTTCCGTCGTTCCGATGAATATTTCCTTCATTTTGATGCTCATTTCTCATTATGATCAGCATTTCCATCGTTTTGATTAATATTTACTTCATTTCGATGCTCCTTTTCTCGTTACGATCAACATTTCCTTCGTTTTGAAGAATATTTCCTTCGTTTTAATGCACATTTTCTCGTTACGATCAATATTTCCTTCGTTTCGATGAATATTTCTTTCATTTTGATGCTCCTTTTGCTGTTACGATCAACATTTCATTCGTTTCGATGCAGATTTCCTTCGTTTTGATTCTCATTTTCTCGTTACGATCAATATTACCATCGTTTCGATGCATATTTCCTTCATTTTGATGCTCCTTTTCTCATTACGATCAATATTTCATTCATTTCGATGCAGATTTCCATCATTTTGATGCTCTTTTTCTCGTTACGATCAATATTCCCTTTGTTTAGAAGAATATTTCCTTCATTTTAATGCTTATTTTCTCGTAACGATCAATATTTCCTTCGTTTCGATGCATATTTCTTTCATTTTGATGCTCGTTTTGCTGTTACGATCAACATTTCATTCGTTTCGATGCAGATTTCCTTCGTTTTGATTCTCATTTTCTCGTTACGAACAATATTACCTTCGTTTCGATGCATATTTCCTTATTTTGATGCTCCTTTTCTTGTTACGATCAACATTTCAATCGTTTCGATGCAGATTACATTTTTATCCTCGTTCTCTCGTTATGATCAATATTTCTATTTTTCGATGCATATTTCCTTCATTTTGATGCTCATTCTCTCATTACGATAGGCGTTTCCTTCATTTCGATGAATATTTCCTTTATTTTAGTGCTCCTTTTCTCGTTATGATCAACATTTCCTTCATTTCTATGCATATTTCCTTCATTTTGATGCTCCTTTTCTCGTTACGATCAACATTTCCTTTATTTCGACGCATATTTCCTTCATTTTGATGCTCATTTTCTCGTTACGATCAATATTTCCTTCGTTTTTATGCATATTTCCTTCACTTTGATGCACTTTTTCTAGTTACGATCAGCATTTCCTTTGTTTCGATGCATATTTACTTCATTTTGATGTTCCTTTTCTTGTTACGATCAACTCATTCGTTTCAATGCAGATTTCCTTCTTTCTGAGGTTCGTTTTCTCGTTATTATCAATGTTTCCCTTGTTTCTATGCATATTTCATTCATTTTGATGCTCCTTTTCTCATTATGATCAATATTTCCTTCGTTTTGATGAATATTTCCTTCATTTTAATGTTTATTTTCTCGTAACGATGAACATTTCCTTCGTTCCGATGAATATTTCCTTCATTTTGATGCTCCTTTCTCATTACTACCAACATTTCCATCGTTTCAATTAATATTTCATTCATTTCGATGCTCATTTTCTCGTTACGATCAACATTTCCTTCGTTTCGAAGAATATTTCCTTCATTTTAATGCTTATTTTCTCGTTACGATCAATATTTCCTTCGTTTCGATGCATATTTCCTTCATTTTGATACTCCTTTTCTTGTTACGATCAACAATTCATTCGTTTGACGCAGATTTCCTTCGTTTTGATTCTCATTTTCTCGTTACGATCAATATTACCTTCGTTTCGATGCATATTTTATTCATTTTGATGCTCCTTTTCTCGTTACGATCAACATTTCATTCGTTTCGATACAGATTTCCATCATTTTGATGCTCCTTTTTTCAGTACGATCAATATTTCATTTATTTCGATGAATATTTTCTTCATTTTAATGCTGATTTTCTCGTTACGATCAATATTTTCTTCGTTTCAATGTATATTTCCTTCATTTTGATGTACTTTTTCTCGTTACTATCATCATTTACTTCGTTTCGATGCATATGTACTTCATTTTGATGCCCATTTTCTCGTTACGATCAACATTTCCTTGTTTGATGAATATTTCCTTCATTTTAATGCTCATTTTCTCGTTACGATCAACATTCCTTCGTTTCGATGCATATTTTCTTCATTTTGATGCTCCTTTTCTTGTTACGATCAACATTTCATTCATTTCGATGCAGATTTCCTTCTTTTTTATGCCCTTTTTCTCGTTATGATCAATGTTTCCTTTGTTTCGATGCATATTTCCTTTTTTTTGATGCTCGTTTTCTCGTTATGATCAATGTTTCCATTGTTACGATGCATATTTCCTTCATTTTAATGCTCCTTTTCTCATTACGATCAACATTTGCTTTGTTTCGATGCATATTTCCTTCATTTTAATGCTCATTTTCTCGTTACGATCAAAATTTCATTCGTTTCGATACAGATTTCCTTCTTTTTGATTCTTATTTTCTCGTTATTATCAATGTTTCCTTTGTTTCGATGCATATTTCCTTCATTTTGAAGCTCCTTTCTCATTACGATCAGCATTTCCATCGTTTCTATTAATATTCCTTCATTTCGATGCTCATTTGCTCGTTACGATCAATATTTTTTTTGTTTCGATGTATATTTCTTTCATTTTGATGCACTTTTTCTCGTTACGATCAGCATTTACTTCGTTTCGATGCATATTTCCTTCATTTTGATGCTCCTTTCCTTGTTACGATCAACATTTCATTCGTTTTGATGCAGATTTCGTTCGTTTTGATTCTCATTTTCTCGTTACGATAAATATTACCTTCGTTTTGATGAATATTTCCTTCATTTTGATGCTCATTTTCTCGTTACGATCAACATTTCATTCGTTTCGATGCACATTTCCATCATTTTGATGCTCTTTTTCTCAGTACGATCAATATTTCTTTCGTTTCGATGAATATTTTCTTCATTTTAATGCTCATTTTCTCATTACGATCAACATTTTCTTCGTTTCGATGTATATTTCCTACATTTTAATGTACTTTTTCTCGTTACTATATGCATTTACTTCGTTTCGATGCATATCTACTTCATTTTGATGCCCATTTTCTCATTACGATCAATATTTCCTTCGTTTCGATGAATATTTCCTTCATTTTAATGCTCATTTTCTCGTTACTATCAACATTTCCTTCTTTCGATGCATATTTCCTTCATTTTGATGCTCCTTTTCTTGTTACGATCAACATTTCATTCATTTCGATGCAGATTTCCTTCTTTTTGATGCCCATTTTCTCGTTATGATCAATGTTTCCTTTGTTTCGATGCATATTTCCTTCTTTTTGATGCTCATTTTCTCGTTATGATCAATGTTCCTTTGTTACGATGCATATTTCCTTCATTTTGATGCTCCTTTTCTCATTACGATCAACATTTCCTTTGTTTCGATGCATATTTCCTTCATTTTAATGATTATTTTCTCATTACGATCAACATTTCATTCGTTTCGATGCTGATTTCCTTCTTTTTGATTCTCGTTTTCTCGTTATTATCAATGTTTCCTTTGTTTCGATGCATGTTTCCTTTATTTTGAAGCTCCTTTGTCATTACGATCAGTATTTCCACCGTTTCGATTAATATTTCCTTCATTTAGATGCTCATTTGCTCGTTACGATCAATATTTTCTTCGTTTCGATGTATATTTCTTTCATTTTGATGCACTTTTTCTCGTTGCGATCAGCATTTACTTCGTTTCGATGCATATTTACTTCATTTTGATTTCCATTTTCTCATTACGATCAACATTTCCTTCGTTTCGATGAATATTTCCTACATTTTAATGCTCATTTTCTTGTTACGATCAAATTTTCCTTCGTTTCGATGCATATTTCCTTCATTTTGATGCTTCTTTTCTTGTTACGATCAACATTTCATTCATTTCGTTGCAGATTTCTATAATATCTTAGTTCAACTAGATTTTTTTTTAGAAAGCCCAAAACCTATTTATTTATTTATATGGCCCAAAAGGCCAGCCCTAACTTAGCCCAACTAGATTTATTTTAGAAAGCCCAAAACCTATTTATTTATTTTATGGCCCAAAAGGCCATCCCTATCTTAGCCCAACTAGAATTTTTTTAGAAAGCCCAAACTTATTTATTTATTTATTTTGTGGCCCAAAGTTTCAGCCCACTTAAATGGGCTGATATATAATTAGTAAGACTAAAGTTAAAAAAAAAAAAGAGAGAGAAGAACGGGAGAAGAAAAGCAAAAGAGGGGAAAGAAGAGAGGAAGAGGAGAAACCCTTGTTGACCAAATTCTCCCTTACAACCCTCATCCTAGGTGGTTTTTAAGTTGTTTTGAGGTAAGTGGTGTGTGAATTAAGCTTCCTTCTTCCATGATTTTGTAATTTTGTGGGGGTTTTCTTTTTGGTATGTGGGTAATTTGCAGACTGTTCGAACTGATTTTGACATAGCTATTGCCATCGAAACTTTGCAAACTTAATTTCTGTACGTAGCTGAACTCGTTAGCTTTCCGTAGGCACTTGAAACGCCTCAATCCGATTATTCTACAATTAGTTATGATTTTTCTCGTAAACTGCCGCTAGCTGGAAAATTTCAGAATTTTTATGTCGAATTCAAACTTATTTTTTTTATCGTTTCGTTTAGTTAATGTATTGAAATGGTTATATGGGATTGGGAACTGATGTTAAAGAGTTAAATGCCATTTTTATTTAATATCGACTCGTTCGAACTCGATTAGGATTTGTTTTTAGCAATGAAAGGGATGTTAACGCTAATAGTTAGTTATATTTAATTTGTCTTTAATTGCTCATCTCCTTTCTAGGTAAAGAACCATCGACGAAGGGCAAGGGGCCGACTTCAGATTTCGGAGAGAGTTAATCACTTCCTTGTGAGTTGATAATTCGGGAACGCCTTCTCTTGTAGGAAGTGTGGACCCTCGATAAATGTGCATTTATTTTAGTTTTAGTTAATTTTGATGCTCATTTTCTCGTTACCATCAATATTTCATTTATTTCGATGCAGATTTCCATCATTTTGATGCTCCTTTTCTCAGTACGATCAATATTTCCTTCGTTTCGATGAATATTTCCTTCATTTTAATGCTCATTTTTCGTTACGATCAACAATTTCATTGTTTCGATGTATCTTTCCTTCATTTTGATGCTCTTTTTCTCGTTACGATCAGCATTTACTTCGTTTCGATGTATATTACTTCATTTTGATGCTCCTTTTCTTGTTACGATCAACATTTCATTCGTTTCGATGCAGATTACCTTTTTTATCCTCGTTCTCTCGTTATGATCAATATTTCTATTGTTTCGATGCATATTTCCTTCATTTTGATGCTCCTTTTCTCATTACGATAAGCGTTTCCTTCATTTCGGTGAATATTTCCTTTATTTTAGTGCTCCTTTTCCCGTTACGATCAATATTTCCTTCATTTCGATGCATATTTCCTTCATTTTGATGATCCTTTTCTCGTTACAATCAACATTTCCTTCGTTTCGACGCATATTTCCTTCATTTTGATGCTCATTTTCTCGTTACGATCAACCTTTACTTCGTTTTGATGCATATTTAATTCATTTTGATGCGCCTTTTCTTCTTACGATCAATATTTATATTGTTTCGATGCAGATTTCCTTCTTTTTGATGCTCGTTTTATCGTTACGATCAATATTTTCTTTGTTTCGTTGCATATTTCCTTCGTTTTGATTATTATTTTCTCATTACGATCAATATTACCTTCATTTCAATGAATATTTCCTTCATTTTGATGCTCCTTTTCACTTTACGATCAACATTTCCTTTGTTTCGATGCATATTTCCTTCATTTTGATGCTCATTTTCTCGTTACGATCAATATTTCCTTCGTTTCGATGCATATTTCCTTCACTTTGATGCACTTTTTCTAGTTACGATCGGCATTTCCTTTGTTTCGATGCATATTTACTTCATTTTGATGCTCCTTTTCTTGTTACGATCAACATTTCATTCGTTTCAATGCAGATTTCCTTCTTTCTGCCCTATCTTAGCCCAACTAGAATTTTTTTAGAAAGCCCAAACTTATTTATTTATTTATTTTGTGGCCCAAAGTTTCAGCCCACTTAAATGGGCTGATATATAATTAGTAAGACTAAAGTTAAAAAAAAAAAAGAGAGAGAAGAACGGGAGAAGAAAAGCAAAAGAGGGGAAAGAAGAGAGGAAGAGGAGAAACCCTTGTTGACCAAATTCTCCCTTACAACCCTCATCCTAGGTGGTTTTTAAGTTGTTTTGAGGTAAGTGGTGTGTGAATTAAGCTTCCTTCTTCCATGATTTTGTAATTTTGTGGGGGTTTTCTTTTTGGTATGTGGGTAATTTGCAGACTGTTCGAACTGATTTTGACATAGCTATTGCCATCGAAACTTTGCAAACTTAATTTCTGTACGTAGCTGAACTCGTTAGCTTTCCGTAGCCACTTGAAACGCCTCAATCCGATTATTCTACAATTAGTTATGATTTTTCTCGTAAACTGCCGCTAGCTGGAAAATTTCAGAATTTTTATGTCGAATTCAAACTTATTTTTTTTATCGTTTCGTTTAGTTAATGTATTGAAATGGTTATATGGGATTGGGAACTGATGTTAAAGAGTTAAATGCCATTTTTATTTAATATCGACTCGTTCGAACTCGATTAGGATTTGTTTTTAGCAATGAAAGGGATGTTAACGCTAATAGTTAGTTATATTTAATTTGTCTTTAATTGCTCATCTCCTTTCTAGGTAAAGAACCATCGACGAAGGGCAAGGGACCGACTTCAGATTTCGGAGAGAGTTAATCACTTCCTTGTGAGTTGATAATTCGGGAACGCCTTCTCTTGTGGGAAGTGTGGACCCTCGATAAATGTGCATTTATTTTAGTTTTAGTTAATTGATAAGAAAATTATTTGGTATTATGTTATGTGGTAAAGAGCCTGATTGGCTCGATTGCTCTGGTTAGAGTCATGTTAGCCATTGTATGAGTTTTATTGATTTCTGGTTATTCTTGTGTGCCAATTAAGACTCTAACTTGAGTCGTTATTTATCTTATGATGCACATGCATATGTATGCCTGGTACCAAGGTTAAGTAGCCCGAATTGGTCACGGTTCGGGTGAGTTGGAGCGACATTGATTAAGTAGCCCGAATTGTCGCGGTTCGGGTGAGTTAGAGTGACAACCAAGTTGCTCGTGATTGGCAAACCTGGGTGAGTTAGATCTAACGAGGCACCTGTCCATTTGCCAAATACTGATACTCTGGAGGGTGATCGTTAGATGGATCAGTCTATTATAGGCTCAGTCAACGTCACCGGTGTGGGACATGCATGTCATATATGTTTATATGTTTGATCATTTCAAGTATTCACGTCGATATTGAATTGTGAACTTTAGCACTTGGCGTATTGAGAAAGAATATTAATGTGCATTTTATCTAGAGTAACGGTGACGGGCTTGGACTGTCTCTCGACGGAGAGCTCAGTTCGAGGAGGATATTGACTACCCACGCGTCTTTTATGTGATAACATGTTGTTTGAACTAATTGTGTTATTCGTAAATGTGCACTAAGGTTTTTATTTTCATTAATATGTACACTGAGTGAGAAATAGTTATTGTGAGACGAAATGTGGGATTTTATGTTATGAACCGCGAGTGGGAGTACATGCTTCGTATAAGGGTCGGGGTGACCGGCTTATCACCTCACTGAGCTAGTGGTTTTGCTCACCCCCCATCATTCTTTCCTTTTCAGGCTGTTGATATCGTTTTGGTTGGAGGTTTGCCTATCGTTTGCTCATCATCCAATCCGTGTTTTGGGTACTTTCTCTTTTATGTAAATTGACGGATTCATTGGCGAGATTGTATAGTTTATATTTAGTGACCCCCTAGATGTTCTTTTTGTATCTTCGCGATGTTATATCGTTCATGTATATTTTCTTTAAACTAAGTTACACCGTTGAATTTTGTACCTTTGTAAATCCTTGTTGATACTTTATGAGATGTTGTCCTTGGGTTGCACCCGTTGTTATCAGTTGTTCAGTTCTACAGGTACTTGATAGCAAGCCTTACGTTTTCTATAAACTTTGTGGAGTGGAGTGCACCCATTCTGTGAAATTTATGGTTAACGTGGCGGTTGTCGCGCTCTGTCTGGGGTCGGGGCGTGACAATTTCCTTCTTTTTGATGCCCGTTTTCTATATATGATCAATGTTTCCTTTATTTCGATGCATATTTCCTTCTTTTTGATGCTCGTTTTCTCGTTATGATCAATGTTTCCTTTGTTACAATGCATATTTCCTTCATTTTGATGCTCCTTTTCTCATTACGATCAACATTTCCTTTGTTTCGATGCATATTTCCTTCATTTTAATGCTTGTTTTCTCGTTACGATCAACATTTCATTTGTTTCGATGCAGATTTCCTTCTTTTTGATTCTTGTTTTCTCGTTATTATCAATGTTTCCTTTATTTCGATGCATGTTTCCTTCATTTTGATGCTTCTTTCTCATTACGATCAGCATTTTCATCGTTTTGATTAATATTTCCATCATTTCGATGCTCCTTTTCTCGTTACGATCAGCATTTCCTTCATTTCAATGAATATTTCCTTCATTTTTATGCTATTTTTCTCTTTACGGTCAACATTTACTTCATTTCGATGCATATTTCCTTCATTTTGATTCTCCTTTTCTCATTACAATCAACATTTCCTTCTTTTCGACACATATTTCCTTCATTTTGATGCTCATTTTCTCGTTACGATCAATCTTTCCTTTATTTCGATGCATATTTACTTCATTTTGATGTTCCTTTTCTTTTTACGATCAATATTTCTATTGTTTCGATGTTGATTTCCTTCTTTTTTATGCTCGTTTTCTCGTTACGATTAATATTTCCTTTGTTTCGATGCATGTTTCCTTAATATTACCTTCGTTTCGATGCATATTTCCTTCATTTTGATACTCCTTTTCTCGTTACGATAAATATTTCCTTCGTTTCGATGCATATTTCCTTCAATTCGATGCTCCTTTTCTTATTACGATCAACATTTCATTTGTTTCGATGCAGATTTATATCATTTTGATGCTCCTTTTCTTAGTACGATCAATATTTTCTTCATTTCGATGAATATTTCCTTCATTTTAATGCTCATTTTCTAGTTACGATTAATATTTTCTTTATTTTGATGTATATTTCCTTCAATTTGATGCTCTTTTTCTCGTTACGATCAGCATTTACTTCGTTTCGATGCATATTTACTTTATTTTGATGCTCCTTTTATTGTTACGATCAACATTTCATTCATTTCGATGCAGATTTTCTTCTTTTCGATGCTCGTTTTCTGGTTACTATCAATGTTTCCTTCGTTTCGATGTATATTTCCTTCATTTTAAAGCCCTTTTTCTTATTACGATCAACATTTCCTTCGTTTCGATGCATATTTCATTCATTTTAATGCTCATTTTCTCGTTACGATCAATATTTCCTACGTTTCGATGCATATTTCCTTCATTTTGATGCTCCTTTTCTTGTTACGATCAATATTTCCTTCTTTTTGATGCATATTTCCTTCATTTTGATGCTCCTTTTCTCATTACGATCAACATTTCTTTCGTTTTTATGCATATTTCCATCATTTTAATACATATTTTCTCGTTACGATCAACATTTCCTTCGGTTTGATGCATATTTCTTTCATTTTGATGCTCCTTTTCTTGTTACGATCAGCATTTCATTCATTTCGATGCAGATTTCCTTCTTTTTTATGGTCGTTTTCTCGTTATGATCAATATTTCCTTTGTTTCGATGCATATTTCCTTCGTTTTGATTCTCATTTTCTCGTTATGATTAATATTACCTTTGTTTCGATGCATATTTCCTTCATTTTGATGCTACTTTTATCGTTACGATCAACATTTCATTCGTTTCAATTTAGATTTCCATCATTCCTTATTTTGATGCTCCTTTTCTCGTTACGATCAATATTTCTTTCGTTTCGATGCATATTTCTTTCATTTTGATGCTCATTTTCTTGTTATAATCAACATTACCTACGTTTCGATGCATATTTTCTTAGTTTTGATTCTCATTTTCTCGTTTCGATAAATATTACCTTTGTTTCGATGCATATTTCCTTTATTTTGATGCTCCTTTTCTCGTTACGATCAACATTTCATTAGTTTCGATGCATATGTCCATCATTTTGATTTTGATGCTCATTTTCTCGTTACGATCAAGATTTCCTTCGTTTTGATACATATTTCCTTTTTTTGATGCATTTTTTCTTGTTGCGATCAGCATTTCCTTCTTTTCGATGTATATTTACTCATTTTGATAATCCTTTTCTTTTTACGATCAACATTTCATTCGTTTCGATGCATATTTCTTTCTTTTTTATGCTCATTTTCTCGTTATGATCAATATTTCCTTTGTTTCGATGCATATTTCCTTCATTTTGATGCTCCCTTTTTCCTTACGATCAATATTTCCTTCGTTTCGATGAATATTTCCTTCATTTTGATGCTCATTTTCTTGTTACAATCAACATTAATTTGTTTCGATGCAGATTTCAATCTTTTTGATGCTCGTTTTCTCGTTATGATCAATGTTTCCTTTGTTTCGATGCATATTTCCTTCATTTTGATGCTCCATCTCTCTTTACGATCAACATTTCCTTCGTTTTGATGAATATTTCCTTCATTTTAATGTTAATTTTCTCGTTATGATCAACATTTCCTTCGTTTTGATGCGCATTTCCTTCATTTTGATGCTCCTTTTCTTGTTACGATCAACATTTCAATCATTTCGATGCAGATTTCCTTCTTTTTTTGCTCATTTTCTCATTACGATCAATATTTCCTTGGTTTCGATGCATATTTCCTTTATTTTTATTCTCATTTTCTCGTTACGATCAATATTATCTTTGTTTCGATGCATATTTCCTTCATTTTGATGCTCCTTTACTCGTTACGATCAACATTTCATTCGTTTCGATGCAGATTTTCATCATTTTGATGCTTCTTTTCTCAGTACGATCAATATTTCCTTCATTTCGATGATTATTTCCTTCATTTTAATTCTCATTTTCTCGTTACGAGCAACATTTTCTTCGTTTCGATGTATATTTCCTTCACTTTGAGGCACTTTTTCTTGTTACGATCTGCATTTACTTTGTTTCGATGCATATTTACTTCATTTTGATGCTCCTTTTCTTATTATGATCAATATTTTCATTGTTTCGAAGAATATTTCCTTCATTTTAGTGCTCATTTTCTCGTTACGATCAATATTTCCTTCGTTTTGATACATATTTCCTTAATTTTAATGCTTTTTTCTCATTACGATTAATATTTCCTTCGTTTCGATGAATATTTCCTTCATTTTGATGCTCCTTTTATTGTTACGATCATTATTTCCTTTGTTTCGATGCATATTTCCTTCATTTTGATGCCCCTTTTCTTGTTACGATCAGTATTTCCTTCGTTTCGATACATATTTTCTTCATTTTGATGCTCCTTTTCCCGTTACGATCAACATTTCCTTCATTTTGATGCATATTTCCTTCATTTTGATTCTCCTTTTCTCGTTAGGATCAATATTTCCTTCGTTTCGACGTATATTTCCTTAATTTTGATGCTCATTTTCTCATTACGATCAATCTTTCCTTCGTTTTGATGCATATTTCCTTCATTTTGATGCTCCTTTTCTTGTTACGATCAGCATTTCATCCGTTTCGATGCAGATTTCCTTCTTTTTATGGTTGTTTTCTCGTTACGATCAATATTTCCTTTGTTTCGATGCATATTTCATTCGTTTTGATTCTCATTTCTCGTTATGATCAATATTACCTTCGTTTCGATTCATATTTCCTTCATTTTGATGCTACTTTTATCTTTACAATAAACATTTCTTTCGTTTCAATGCAGATTTCCATAATTCTGATTTTGATGCTCCTTTTCTCGTTACGATCAATATTTCTTTCGTTTCGATGCAGATTTCGTTCATTTTGATGCTCATTTTCTCGTTACAATCAACATTACCTACGTTTCGAAGCATATTTTCTTCATTTTGATTCTCATTTTCTCGTTTCGATAAATATTACCTTTGTTTCGATGCATATTCCCTTCATTTTTATGATCCTTTTCTCATTACGATCAACATTTCATTAGTTTCGATGCATATGTCCATCATTTTGATTTTGATGCTCATTTTCTCGTTACGATCAAGATTTCCTATGTTTTAATGCATATTTCCTTTATTTTGATGCATTTTTTCTTGTTACGATCAACATTTCCTTCTTTTCGATGCATATTTACTCATTTTGATGCTCCTTTTCTTTTTACGATCAACATTTCATTCGTTTCGCTGCAGATTTCTTTCTTTTTTATGCTCGTTTTCTCGTTAAGATCAATATTTCCTTTGTTTCGATGCATATTTTCTTCATTTTAATGCTCCCTTTTTCCTTACGATCAATATTTCCTTCGTTTTGATGAATATTTCCTTCATTTTGATGCTCCTTTTCTTGTTACAATCAACATTTCATTCATTTCGATGCAGATTTCCTTCTTTTTTATGCTCATTTTCTAATTACGATCAATATTTCCTTGGTTTCGATGCATATTTCCTTTGTTTTGATTATCATTTTCTCATTACGATCAATATTTCCTTCATTTTGATGCTCCTTTACTCGTAACGATCAACATTTCATTCGTTTCGATGCAGATTTTCATCATTTTGATGCTTCTTTTCTCAGTACGATCAATATTTCCTTCATTTCAATGATTATTTCCTTCATTTTAATGCTCATTTTCTCGTTACGATCAACATTTTCTTCGTTTCGATGTATATTTCCTTCACTCTGATGCACTTTTTCTTGTTACGATCAGCATTTAATTCATTTTGATGAATATTTACTTCATTTTGATGCTCCTTTTTTTGTTACGATCAACATTTCATTCGTTTCGATGTAGATTTCCATCTTTTTTATGCTCGTTTTATCGTTATGATCAATATTTCTTTTGTTTCGATGCATATTTCCTTCATTTTGATGCTCCTTTTCTTATTACGATCAATATTTCCATCGTTTCGATGAAGATTTCCTTCATTTTAATGCTCATTTTCTCTTTACGATCAATATTTCCTTCGTTTCGATGCATATTTCCTTCATTTTGATGTTTTTTTCTCATTACGATCAATATTTCCTTCGTTTCGATGCATATTTCCTTAATTTTAATGCTCATTTTCTCGTTACGATCAATATTTCCTTCGTTTCGACGCATATTTCCTTCATTTTGATGCTCATTTTCTTGTTATGATCAGCATTTCCTTTGT
Organism: Pogostemon cablin; assembly: GCA_023678885.1. NCBI lineage: Eukaryota > Viridiplantae > Streptophyta > Magnoliopsida > Lamiales > Lamiaceae > Pogostemon > Pogostemon cablin. The sequence goes on from JAHCLQ010000785.1 coordinate 55,941, forward strand.
TTCGATGCTTATTTCCTTCATTTTGATGCTCCTTTTCTTGTTACGATCAATATTTCCTTCGTTTCGATGCATATTAACTTCATTTTGATGCCCCTTTTCTCATTACGATCAACATTTCCTTCGTTTTATTCATATTTCCATCATTTTAACGCTTATTTTCTCGTTACGATCAAAATTTCCTTCGTTTTAATGCATATTTCCTTCATTTTGATGCTCCTTTTCTTGTTACGATCAGCAATTCATTCGTTTCGATGCTGATTTCCTTCTTTTTTATGGTCGTTTTCTCGTTACGATCAATTTTTCTTTTGTTTTGATGCATATTTCCTTCGTTTTGATTCTCATTTTCTCGTTATGATCAATATTACCTTCGTTTCGATGCATATTTCCTTCATTTTGATTCTACTTTTATCGTTACGATCAACATTTCATTCGTTTCAATGCAGATTTTCGTCATTCTAGTTTTGATTCTCCTTTTCTCGTTACGATCAATATTTCTTTAGTTTCGATGCATATTTCTTTCATTTTGATGCTCATTTTCTCGTTACAATCAACATTACCTACGTTTCGATGCATATTTTCTTTTTTTATTCTCATTTTCTCGTTTCGATAAATATTACCTTTGTTTCGATGCATATTCCCTTCATTTTATGCTCCTTTTTTCGTTACGATCAATATTTCATTAGTTTCGATGCATATGTCCATCATTTTGATTTGATGCTCATTTTCTCGTTACGATCAAGATTTTCTTTGTTTTGATACATATTTCCTTTATTTTGATGCTCATTTTCTCACTTCTTTTCGATGCATATTTATTCATTTTGATGCTCCTTTTCTTTTTACGATCAACATATCATTCGTTTCGATGCAGATTTCTTTCTTTTTTATGCTCGTTTTTTCGCTATGATCAATATTTCCTTTGTTTCTATGTATATTTCCTTCATTTTGATGTTTCCTTTTTCCTTACGTTCAATATTTCCTTCGTTTCGATGAATATTTCATTCATTTCGATGCAGATTTCCTTTTTTTGTGCTCATTTTCTCATTACGATCAATATTTCATTTGTTTTGATTCTCATTTTCTCGTTACTATCAATATTATCTTTGTTTCGATGCATATTTCCTTCATTTTGATGCTCCTTTACTCGTTATGATCAACATTTCATTCGTTTCGATGCAGATTTCCACCATTTTGATGCTTCTTTTCTCCGTACGATCAATTTTTCCTTCATTTCGATGATTATTTCCTTCATTTTAATGCTCATTTTCTCATTACGATCAATATTTTCTTCGTTTCGATGTATGTTTCCTTCACTTTGATGCACTTTTTTCTTGTTACGATCAACATTTACCTCGTTTCGATGCATATTTACTTCATTTTGATGCTCCTTTTCTTGTTACGATCAAATTTCATTCGTTTTGATGCAGATTTCCTTCTTTTTGATGCAAGTTTTATCGTTATAATCAATATTTCCTTTGTTTCGATGAATATTTCCTTCATTTTGATATTACTTTTCTTATTACGATCAACATTTCCATCGTTTCGATGAATATTCCCTACATTTTAATGATCATTTTCTCGTAACGATCAATATTTCCTTCGTTTCGATGCATATTTCCTTCTTTGATGCTTCTTTTCTTGTTATGATCAACATTTCATTCGTTTCGATGCGGATTTCCTTCTTTTTGATGCCCGTTTTCTCATTATAATCAATGTTTCCTTTGTTTCGATGCATATTTCCTTATTTTTGATGCTCGTTTTCTCATTATCATCAATGTTTCCTTTGTTACGATGCATATTTCCTTCATTTTGATGCTCCTTTTCTCATTACGATCAACATTTCCTTTGTTTCGATGCATATTTCTTTCATTTTAATGCTCATTTTCTCGTTACGATCAACATTTCCTTCGTTTTGATGCATATTTCCGTCATTTTGATGCTACTTTTCTTGTTACGATCAACATTTCATTCGTTTCAAGGCAGATTTTCTTCTTTTTTATTCTCGTTTTCTCTTTATTATCAATGTTTCCTTTGTTTCGATGCATATTTCCTTCATTTTGATACTCCTTTCTCATTACGATCAGCATTACCATCGTTTCGCTTAATATTTCCTTCATTTCGATGCCCCTTTTCTCGTTACGATAAACATTTCCTTCGTTTCGATGTATATTTCTTTCATTTTAATGCTCATTTTCTCGTTACAATAAACATTTCCTTCGTTTCGATGCATTTCCCTTCGTTTTGATGCTCCTTTTCTTTTTATGATCAACATTTCATTCGTTTCGATGCAGATTTCCTTCGTTTTGATTCTCATTTTCTCGTTAAGATCAATATTACCTTCGTTTCAATGCATATTTCCTTCATTTTGATGCTCTTTTTCTAGTTACGATCAATATTTCATTCGTTTCAATGCAGATTTCCATCATTTTGAAGCTCCTTGTCTTAGTACGATCAATATTTCCTTCGTTTCGATGAATTATTCCTTCATTTTAATGATAATTTTTCGTTACGATCAACAATTTCTTCGTTTTGATGTATATTTCCTTCATTTTGATGCAATTTTTCTAGTTACGATCAGCATTCACTTCGTTTCGATGCATATTTACTTCATTTTGATGCTCTTTTCTTGTTATGATCAATATTTCATTCATTTCGATGGAGATTACTTTCTTTTTATCCTCGTTCTCTCGTTATGATCAATATTTCTATTGTTTCGATGCATATTTCCTTCTTTGATGCACCTTCTCTTATTACGATCAGCATTTCCTTCGTTTCGATGAATATTTCCTTTATTTTAATGCTCCTTTTCTCGTTACAATCAATATTTCCTTCATTTCGATGCATATTTCCTTCATTTTGATTCTCCTTTACTCGTTACGGTCAATATTTCCTTCACTTCGACGCATATTTCCTTCATTTTGATGTTCATTTTCTCGTTATGATCAATATTTCTATTGTTTCGATGAATATTTTCTTCATTTTGATACACCTTTTCTCGTTACGATCAACATTTCCTTCATTTCGATGCATATTTCCTTCATTTTGATGCTCCTTTTCTCGTTACGATCAATATTTCCTTCGTTTCGACGCATATTTCCATCATTTTGATACTCATTTTCTCATTACGATCAATCTTTCCTTCGTTTCGATGCATATTTAATTCATTTTGATGCTCCTTTTATTTTTACGATCAATATTTATATTGTTTCGATGCAGATTTCCTTATTTTTTATGCTCGTTTTCTTGTTACAATCAATATTTTCTTTGTTTCGATGCATATTTCCTTCATTTTGATGCTCATTATCTCGTTACGATCAATATTTCCTTTGTTTCGATGCATATTTCCTTCATTTTGATGTACTTTTTCTAGTTACGATCAGCATTTCCTTTGTTTCGTTGCATATTTACTTCATTTTGATTCTCCTTCTCTTGTTACGATCAACATTTCATTCGTTTCAATGCAGATTTCCTTCTTTTTGAGGCTCGTTTTCTCGTTATTATCAATGTTCCCTTTGTTTCGATGCATATTTCATTCATTTTGATGCTCCTTTTCTCATTACGATCAATATTTCCTTCGTTTTTATGAATATTTCCTTCATTTTAATGCTTATTTTCTCGTAACGATGAACATTTCCTTCGTTTCGATGAATATTTACATCATTTTAATGCTCATTTTCTCGTTACGATCAACATTTCCTTCGTTTCGAAACATATTTCCTTCATTTTGATGCTCCTTTCCTTATTACAATCAACATTTCATTCATTTCGATGCAGATTTCCTTCTTTTTGATGCTCGTTTTCTCGTTATGATCAATGTTTCCGTTGTTTCGATGCATATTTCCTTCTTTTTGATGCTCGTTTTCTCGTTATGATCAATGTTTTCTTTGTTACGATGAATATTTCCTTCATTTTGATGATCCTTTTCTCATTACGATCAACATTTCCTTTGTTTCGATGCATATTTCCTTCATTTTTTTGCTCATTTTCTCGTATCAACATTTCCTTCGTTTCGATGCATATTTCCTTCATTTTGATCTGTCTTTTCTTGTTATGATTAACATTTCATTCATTTTGATGCAGATTTCCTTCTTTTTTAATGCTCATTTTCTCTTTACGATCAATCTTTCCTTTGTTTCGATGCATATTTACTTCATTTTTATGCTCCTTTTCTTCTTACGATCAATATTTCTATTGATTCGATGCAGATTTCCTTTTTTTATGCTCGTTTTCTCATTACGATCAATATTTCCTTTGTTTCGATGCATATTTCCTTCGTTTTGATTCTTATTTTCTCGTTACGATCAATATTACCTACATTTCAATGCATATTTCCTTCATTTAGGTGCTCCTTTTCTCGTTACGATAAACATTTCCTTCGTTTCGATGCATATTTCCTTCATTTTGATGCTCATTTTCTTGTTATGATCAATATTTCCTTCGTTTTGATGCATATTTCCTTCATTTTGATGCACTTTTTCTAGTTACGACCAGCATTTCTTTTGTTTCGATGCATATTTTCTTCATTTTGATGCTCCTTTTATTGTTACGATCAACATTTCATTCATTTCGATTAAGATTTCCTTCTTTTTGAGGCTCATTTTCTCGTTATTATCAATGTTTCATTTGTTTCGATGCATATTTCATTCATTTTGATGCTACTTTTCTCATTACGATCAACATTTCCTTCTTTTCGATGAATATTTCCTTCATTTTAATGCTCATTTTCTCGTAACGATCAACATTTTCTTTGTTTCGATGAATATTTCCTTCATTTTAATGCAAATTTTCTCGTTACGATCAACATTTCCTTCGTTTTGATGCATATTCCCTTCATTTTAATGCTCCTTACCTTGTTACGGTCAACATTTCATTCGTTTTGATGCACATTTCCTTCTTTTTGATGCTCGTTTTCTCGTTACGATTAATATTTCATTCGTTTCGATGCATATTTCTTTCATTTTGATGCTGCTTTTCTCATTACGATCAACATTTCCTTCATTTCGATGCATATTTCCTTCATTTCAATACTTATTTTTTTGTTACGATCAATATTTCCTTTGTTTTGATGCATATTTCCTTCATTTTTATGCTTCTTTTCTTGTTAGGATCAACATTTCATCTGTTTCGATGCAGATTTCCTTCTTTTTTATGCTTGTTTTCTTGTTATGATCAATATTTCCTATGTTTCGATGCATATTTCCTTCGTTTTGATTCTTATTTTCTCGTTATGATCAATATTACCTTCGTTTCGATGCACATTTCCTTCATTTTGATGCTACTTTTCTCGTTACGATCAACATTTCATTCATTTCAATGCAGATTTACATCGTTAGATTTTGATGCTCCTTTTCTCGTTACAATCAACATTTATTTCGTTTCGATGCATATTTCTTTCATTTTGACGCCTATTTTCTCATTACAATCAACATTACTTACATTTCGAAGCATATTTTCTTCGTTTTCATTCTCATTTTCTCGTTTTGATCAATATTACCTTAGTTTCGATGCATATTTCCTTCATTTTGATGCTCCTTTTCTCGTTACGATCAACATTTCACTAATTTCGATGCATATGTCCATCATTTTGATTTTGATGCTCTTTTTCTCGTTACGATCAACATTTCATTAGTTTCGATGCATATGTCCATCATTTTGATTTTGATGCTCTTTTTCTCGTTACGATCAAGATTTTCTTTGTTTCGATGCATATTTCCTTCATTTTGATGCATTTTTTCTCGTTACAATCAGCATTTTCTTCTTTTCGTTGCATATTTACTCATTTTGATGCTTCTTTTTTTACGATCAACATTTCATTCGTTTCGATGCATATTTCCTTCTTTTTATGCTCATTTTCTCGTTATGATCAATATTTCCTTTGTTTCGATGCATATTTCCTTCATTTTGATGCTCCCTTTTTTGTTACGATCAATATTTCCTTCGTTTCGATGAATATTTCCTTCATTTTGATGATCCTTTTCTTGTTACGATCAATAAATCATTCGTTTCGATGCAGATTTCCTTCTTTTTGTTGCCCGTTTTCTCGTTATGATCAATGTTTCCTTTGTTTCGATGCATATTTCTTTCTTTTTGATGCTCGTTTTCTCATTATGACTAATGATTCCTTTGTTTCGATGCATATTTCCTTCATTTTGATGCTCCTTTTCTCTTTACAATAAATATTTCCTTTATTTTAATGCTTATTTTCTCATTACGATCAACATTTCTTTCATTTCGATGTGTATTTCCTTCATTTTGATGCTCCTTTTCTCGTTACGATCAACATTTCATTCATTTCGATGCAGATTTCCTTCTTTATTATGCTCATTTTCTCATTACGATCAATATTTCCTTGGTTTCGAGGCATATTTCCTTCGTTTTGATTCTTATTTTTTCGTTACGATCAACATTTTCTTCGTTTCGATGTATATTTCCTTCACTTTGATGCACTTTTCTCGTTTCGATCAGCATTTACTTCACTTCGATACATATTTACTTCATTTTGATGCTTCTTTTCTTGTTATGATCAACATTTCATTCGTTTCGATGCAGATTTCCTTCTTTTTGATGCTCGTTTTCTATTTATGATCAATATTTCCTTTATTTCGATGCATATTTCCTTCATTTTGATGCTCCTTTTCTCGTTACGATCAACATTTCCTTTATTTCGAAGAATATTTCCCTCTTTTTAATACTCATTTTCTCATTACGATCAACATTTTCTTCGTTTTGATGCATATTTACTCCATTTTGATGCTCCTTTTCTTGTTACGATCAACATTTCATTCTTTTCGATGCAGATTTCCTTCTTTTTTATGCTCGTTTTCTAGTTATGATCAATGTTTCTTTGTTTCAATGTATATTTCCTTCTTTTCGATGCTCGTTTTCTCATTATGATCAATGTTCCTTTGTTTCGATGCATATTTCCTTCATTTTGATGCTCCTTTTCTCATTACGATCAACATTTCCTTCATTTCGATGAATATTTCTTCATTTTAATGCTCCTTTTCTTGTTAAGATCAATATTACCTTCGTTTCGATGCATATTTTCTTCATTTTGATGCTCCTTTTCTTGTTACGATCAATATTTCATTAGTTTCAATACAGATTTCCATCATTTTGATGCTCATTTTCTCAGAACTATCAATATTTCTTTCGTTTCGATGAATATTTCCTTCATTTTAATGCTCTTTTTTCGTTACGATCAATAATTTCTTCGTATCGATGTATATTTCCTACGTTTTGATGTTCTTTTTCTCATTACGATCAGCATTTACTTCGTTTCGATGCATATTTACTTTATTTTGATGCTCCTTCTTTTGTTACGATCAACATTTCATTCGTTTCGATGCAGATTTCCTCTTTTTAATGCTCGTTTTCTCATTATGATCAATATTTCTATTGTTTCGATGCATATTTCCTTCATTTTGATGCTCCTTTTCTCATTACGATCAGCATTTCTTTCGTTTCGATGAATATTTCCTTCATTTTGATGCTCCTTTTCTTGTTACGATCAATATTTCATTCGTTTCGATGCAAATTTCCTTCTTTTTTATACTCATTTTCTCGTTTTGATCAATATTTCCTTTGTTTCGATGCATATTTCTTTCGTTTTGATTCTTATTTTTTCATTATGATCAATATTACCTTCGTGTTGATGCATATTTCCTTCATTTTGATGCTCCTTTTCTCGTTACGATCAACATTTCATTCGTTTCAATGCATATTTCCTTCATTTTGATTTTGATTCCTTTTCTCGTTACGATCAACATTTCCTTCGTTTCGATGTATATTTTCTTCATTTCGATACTCATTTTCTCGTTACAATCAACATTACCTACATTTCGATGCATATTTTCTTGTTTTGGTTCTCATTTTCTCGTTTCGATCAATATTACCTTCGTTTTGATGCATATTTCCTTCATTTGATGCTCCTTTTCTCGTTACGATCAAAATTTCATTCGTTTCGATGCATATTTCCATCATTTTGATTTTGATGCTCATTTTCTCGTTACGATCAAGATTTCCTTCGTTTCGATGCATATTTCCTTCATTTTGATGCATTTTTTTCGTTACGATTAGCATTTCATTCTTTTCGATGCATATTTACTCATTTTTATGCTCATTTTCATTTTACGATCAACATTTCACTTGTTTCGATGCAGATTTCTTTCTTTTTGATGCTTGTTTTCTCATTACGATCAATATTTACTTTCGTTCGATGCATATATCCTTCGTTTGATTCTCATTTTCTCTTTACGATCAATATTATCTTCGTTTCGATGCATATTTACTTCATTTTGATGCTCCTTTTCTCATTATGATCAATATTTCCTTCGTTTCGATGAATATTTCCTTCATTTTAATTCTCATTTTCTCTTTCCTTTGTTTCGATGCAAATTTCCTTCATTTTGATGCTCTTTTTCTTGTTACGATCAACATTTCATTCATTTCTATGCAGATTTCCATCGTTTTGATTCTCATTTTCTCGTTTCGATCAATATTACCTTCGTTTCGATGCATATTTCCTTCATTTTGATGCTCCTTTTCTCGTTACAATCAACATTTCATTCCTTTCAATGCCGATTTCCTTCATTTTTATTTTGATGCTCCTTTTCTCATTACGATCAACATTTACTTCATTTCGATGCAGATTTCCTTCTTTTAGATGCTCGTTTTCTCGTTACGATCAATATTTCCTTTGGTTCGATGCATATATCCTTCGTTTGAATCTCATTTTCTCTTTACGATCAATATTAACTTCATTTCGATGCATATTTCCTTCATTTTGATGCTCCTTTTCTTGTTACGATCGACATTTCATTCGTTTCGATACAGATTTCCTTCTTTTTGATGCTCGTTTTCTTGTTACGATCAACATTTCATTCGTTTCAATGCATATTTCCTTCTTTTTGATGCTCGTTTTCTCGTTACGATCAATATTTCCTTTGGTTCGATGCATATTTCCTTTGTTCGATTCTCATTTTCTCTTTACGATCAATATTACCTTCGTTTCGATGCATATTTCCTTCATTTAATGCTCCTTTTCTTGTTACAATCAGCATTTCATTCTTTTCGATACATATTTCATTCTTTTTGATGCTCGTTTTCTCGTTATGATCAATATTTCCTTCGTTTCGATGAATATTTCCTTCATTTTATTGCTCATTTATCGTTACGATCAACATTTCCTTCATTTCGATGCATATTTCCTTCATTTTGATGCTACTTTTCTTGTTACCATCAACATTTCTGTCACGCCCCGACCCCAGATAGAGCGCGACAACCGCCACGTTAACCATAAATTTCACAGAATGGGTGCACTCCACTCCACAAAGTTTATAGAAAACGTAAGGCTTGCTATCAAGTACCTGTAGAACTGAACAACTGATAACAACGGGTACAACCCGAGGACATCATCTCATAAAGTATCAACAAGGATTTACAAAGGTACAAAATTCAACGGTGTAACTTAGTTTAAAGAAAATATACATGAACGATATAACATCGCGAAGGTACAAAAAGAACATCAAGGGGGTCACCAAATATAAACTATACAATCTCGCCAATGAATCCGTCAATTTACATAAAAGAGAAAGTACCCAAAACACGGATTGGATGATGAGCAAACGATAGGCAAACCTCCAACCAAAACGATATCAACATCCTGAAAAGGAAAGAATGATGGGGGGTGAGCAAAACCACTAGCTCAGTGAGGTGATAAGCCGGTCACCCCGACCCTTATACGAAGCATGTACTCCCACTCGCGGTTCATAACATAAAATCCCACAATTCGTCCCACAATAATTATTCTCACTCAGTGTACATATTAATGAAAATAAAAACCTTAGTGCACATTTATGAATAACACAATTAGTTCAAACACCATGTTATCACATAAAAGACGCGTGGGTAGTCAATATCCTCCTCGAACTGAGCTCTCCGTCGAGAGACAGTCCAAGCCCGTCACCGTTACTCTAGATAAAATGCACATTAATATTCTTTCTCAATACGCCAAGTGCTAAAGTTCACAATTCAATATCGACGTGAATACTTGAAATGATCAAACATATAAACATATATGACATGCATGTCCCACACCGGTGACGTTGACTGAGCCTATAATAGACTGATCCATCTAACGATCACCCTCCAAAGTATCAGTATTTGGCAAATGGATAGGTGCCCCGTTAGATCTAACTCACCCGGGTTTGCCAAGCAACGGGCAACTTGGTTGTCACTCTAACTCACCCGAACCGCGACAAATTCGGGCTACTTAATCAATGTCGCTCCAACTCACCCAAACCGTGACCAATTCGGGCTACTTAACCTTGTTACCAGGCATACATATGCATATGCATCATAAGATGAATAGCGACTCAAGTTAGAGTCTTAATTGGCACACAAGAATAACCAAAAATCAATAATACTCATAAAATGGCTAACATGACTCTAACCAGAGCAATCGAGCCAATCAGGCTCTTTACCACATAACATAATACCAAATAATTTTCTTATCAATTAACTAAAACTAAAATAAATGCACATTTATCGAGGGTCCACACTTCCCACAAGAGAAGGCGTTCCCGAATTATCAACTCACAAGGAAGTGATTAACTCTCTCCGGAATCTGAAGTCAGTCCCTTGCCCTTCGTTGATGGTTCTTTACCTAGAAAGGAGATGAGCAATTAAAGACAAATTAAATATAACTAACTATTAGCGTTAACATCCCTTTCATTGCTAAAAACAAATCCTAATCGAGTTCGAACGAGTCGATATTAAATAAAAATGGCATGTAACTCTTTAACATCAGTTCCCAATCCCATATAACCGTTTCAATACATTAACTAAACGAAACGATAAAAAAAATAAGTTTGAATTCGACATAAAAATTCTGAAATTTTCCAGCTAGCGGCAGTTTACGAGAAAAATCATAACTAATTGTAGAATAATCGGATTGAGGCGTTTCAAGTGGTTACGGAAAGCTAACGAGTTCAGCTACGTACAAAAATTAAGTTTGCAAACTTTCGAGGGTAATAGCTATGTCAAAATCAGTTCGAACAGTCTGCAAATTACCCACATACCAAAAAGAAAAACCCCACAAAATTACAAAATCATGGAAGAAGGAAGCTTAATTCACACACCACTTACCTCAAAACAACTTAAAAACCACCTAGGATGAGGGTTGTAAGGGAGAATTTGATCAACAAGGGTTTCTCCTCTTCCTCTCTTCTTTCCCCTCTTTTGCTTTTCTTCTCCCGTTCTTCTCTCTCTTTTTTTTTAACTTTAGCCTTAATAATTATATATCAGGCCATTTAAGTGGGCTGAAACTTTGGGCCACAAAATAAATAAATAAATAAATTTGGGCTTTCTAAAAAAAATATAGTTGGGCTTAATTGGGCTGGCCTTTTGGGCCATAAAAATAAATAATTAGGTTTTGGGCTTTCTAACAAAATCTAGTTGGGCTAAGATAGGGCTGGCCTTTTGGGTCATAAAATAAATAAATAGGTTTTGGGCTTTCTAAAAAAAATCTAGTTGAATTAAGATATTATAATTTCATTCGTTTAGATGCAGATTTACTTCTTTTTATGCTCGTTTTCTCGTTATGATCAATATTTCTATTGTTTCGATGCATATTTCGTTCATTTTGATGCTCCTTTTCTCATTACGATCAGCATTTCCTTCGTTTCAATGAATATTTCATTCATTTTGATGCACCTTTTCTCATTACGATCAACATTTCCTTCATTTCGATGCATATTTCCTTCATTTTGATGCTCCTTTTCTCGTTACGATCAATATTTCCTTCATTTCGACGCATATTTCCTTCATTTTGATGCTCATTTTCTCATTACGATCAATCTTTCCTTCGTTTCGATGCATATTTACTCCATTTTGATGCTCCTTTTCTTGTTACGATCAACATTTCATTGGTTTCGATGCAGATTTCCTTCTTTATGATGCTCGTTTTCTCGTTATGATCAATATTTCCCTAGTTTCGATGCATATTTCTTTTGTTTTGATTCTTATTTTCTCGTTATGATCAATATTATCTTCGTTTCGATGCATATTTCCTTCTTTTTTATGCTCATTTTCTCGTTATGATCAATATTTCTTTTGTTTCGATGCATATATCCTTCGTTTTGATTCTTATTTTTTTGTTATGATCAATATTACCTTCGTTTCGATTCATATTTCTTTTATTTTGATGCTCCTTTTCTCGTTACGATCAACATTTCATTCGTTTCAATGCAGATTTCCTTCATTTTGATGCTACTTTTCTTGTTACGATCAACAATTCATTCGTTTTGTTGCAGATTTCCTTCTTTTTGATGCTCGTTTTCTCGTTATGATCAATATTTCTATTGTTTCGATGCATATTTACATCATTTTGATGCTCCTTTTCTCATTACGATCATCATTTCCTTCGTTTTGATGAATATTTCCTTCATTTGGATGCACCTTTTCTCGTTACGATCAACATTTCCTTCATTTCTATGCATATTTCCTTTATTTTGATGCACCTTTTCTCGTTACGATCAATATTTTCTTCGTTTCGACGCATATTTCCTTCATTTTGATGCTCATTTTCTCGTTATGATCAATCTTTCCTTCGTTTCGATGCATATTTACTCCATTTCCATGCTCCTTTTCTTGTTACGATCCATATTTCATTCGTTTCGATGCAGATTTCCTTCTTTTTGATGCTCGTTTTTTTGTTATGATCAGTATTTCCTTTGTTTCGATGCATATTTCCTTCGTTTTGATTCTTATTTTCTCGTTATGATCAATATTACCTTCGTTTCGATGCATATTTCCTTCTTTTTATGCTTTTTTTCTCATTATGATCAATATTTCCTTTGTTTCAATGCATATATCGTTCGTTTTGATTCTTATTTTTCATTATGATCAATATTACCTTCGTTCCGATGCATATTTCCTTCATTTTGATGCTCCTTTTCTCGTTACGATCAACATTTCATTCGTTTAATGTAGATTTCCTTCATTTTGTTTTTGATGCTCCTTTTCTCGTTACATCAACATTTCCTTCATTTCGATGCATATTTTCTTCATTTTAATGCTCATTTTCTCGTTACAATCAACATTACCTACGTTTAGATGCATATTTTCTTCGTTTTGATTCTCATATTCTCGTTTCGATCAATATTACCTTCTTTTCGATGCATATTTCCTTCATTTTGATGCTCCTTTACTCGTTACGATCAATATTTCATTCGTTTCGATGCATATTTCCATCATTTTGATTTTGATGCTCATTTTTTCGTTATGATCAAGATTTCCTTCTTTTCGATGCATATTTCCTTCATTTTGTTGCATTTTTTCTCGTTAAGATCAGCATTTCAATTTTTTTGATGCATATTTACTCATTTTGATGCTCACTTTCTTTTTACGATCAACATTTCATTCGTTTTGATGCACATTCCCTTCTTTTTATGCTCATTTTCTCATTACGATCAATATTTCCTTTGGTTCGATGCATATTTCCTTCATTTTGATGCTCCTTTTCTCGTTACGATCAATATTTCAATCGTTTCGATGAATATTTCCTTCATTTTGATGCTCCTTTTCTTGTTACGATCAACATGGGAATCAGGAGTTGGGCATGGGCCATGGCATGGGCAAGCCAAGGCAACGGCCGTGGGCATGGGCCGCGCAAGCATGGCCTGTGCATGGGCAACCCGTGGCAATGGGCATGGGCATACGTTGGTGACACCCATGGGCAACTGTGGGCAACGGGAGTTGGGCATGGGCCATGGCATGGGCAAGCCAAGACAACGACCGTGGGCATGGGCCGTGCAAGCATGGCCTGTGCATGGGCAACCCGTGGCAATGGGCGACCCCCGTGGGCAACGGGAGTTGGGCATGGGCAACCCAAAGACTTTGATTTCTCATAAGGTGTTGGCGGAGTCCTTTAAGCAACATCCGTCGATCCCTGGTCGGCATCGTTTATGGTTGAGACGAGGACGGTATCTGATTGTCTTCGAGCCCCCAACTTTCGTTCTTGATTAATGAAAACATCCTTGGCAAATGCTTTCACAGTTGTTCATCTTTCATAAATCCAAGAATTTCACCTCTAACTGTGAAATACGAATGTCTCCGACTGTCCCTGTTAATCATTACTCCGATCCCAAAGGCCAACGTAATAGGACCGAAATCCTATAATGTTATCCCATGCTAATGTATCCAGAGCATAGGCTTGCTTTGAGCACTCTAATTTATTCAAAGTAACAGCGCCGGAGGCACGACCCGGCCAGTTAAGACCAGGAGCGCATCGCCGGCAGAAGGGATGAGACAACCGGTGCACATCGGAAGACGGACCGGTAGGCATAACCCAAAGTCCAACTACGAGCTTTTTAACTGCAACAACTTAAATATACACAATTGGAGCTGGAATTACCGCGGCTGCTGGCACCAGACTTGCCCTCCAATGGATCCTCGTTAAGGGATTTAGATTGTACTCATTCCAATTACCAGACTCGAAGAGCCCAGTATTGTTATTTATTGTCACTACCTCCCCGTGTCAGGATTGGGTAATTTGCACGCCTGCTACCTTCTTTAGATGTGGTAGCCGTTTCTCAGACTCCCTCTGGAATCGAACCCTAATTCTCCGTCACCCGTCACCACCATGGTAGGCCACTATCCTACCATCGAAAATTGATAGGGCAGAAATTTGAATGATGCGTCACCGGCATGAAGGCCGTGTGATCTATCGAGTTATCATGAATCATCGCAGCAACGAGCAGAGCTCGTGTCGACCTTTTATCTAATAAATGCATCCCTTCCAGAAGTCGGGGTTTGTTTCACGTATTAGCTCTAGTATAAGTACGGTTATCCGAGTAACAGGTACCATCAAACAAACTATAACTGATTTAATGAGCCATTCGCAGTTTCACAGTCTGAATTAGTTCATACTTACACATGCATGGCTTAATCTTTGAGACAAGCATATGACTATTGGCAGGATCAACCAAGTAGCATTCTTCACCGATGCTGAAATGGCATGATCCGGGCCGCGGGGGCACTCAGACCAAGGAACGCACGACGGTCATTCGCAAGGAGCATTGAATTCTCTCTCTACATGGACAATGGAGGCACTGTGGCCTCATGGTCGCTCTGTGCTCCGTAACCGAGAATTCAAGCATCGTGTCGTGGCCCAGCAGACCAAGTGTCCTTAAGGGTGCTCGAATTGAGAGGCGCGACACGAGCCCTGACGTCCCCCTGGACCGCATTTCTGGATGGAGCAGCAGTGCAAGGTGGAAAATGAGTGATTGTATGGACAGTTGCCATCTCAATGGGAATTCAGCATGGGGAAACTGATTACGGTCGAGGCTAACAGTTCTCTCGCCAACTATTGAGGAGGATGTCACGCGGCGCCTTCACCACCGCAGTAGGGACATGAAGTACGCGATCAAGCCCCTCAACACTCACGCACCATCACGTACGCAATGCTTGGGTGCGAATCTCATCGCCAAACCACCCCATGGAGAAACTCTGCAAGGAAGGCTAGACGAAGAATAGGAAACCCGAGCATGACCCGCTGGATGCAAAGAAACACAAACCATGTTGGACATCTGATCAAAAGGGAACATACAGGGATGCCCAAATATTAAACCGAACAAGGGACGCCCAAGTCGGGTGCTGGGGCAAACCGAAGGATGCCCACGTCTGGTGCGGGATAGGCCAGGGAACGCCCACATCCGGCACCCCGGGGACGCCCATATCAGGTGCCAGAGCATGTCGAGGACACCCACGTCGGGTGCAGGGCAGGCCGGGGGACGCCCATATCGGGTGTCGGGGCAGGTCGGGTGCCGGGACAGGTCGGGGGACACCCACATCGGGTGGCAGGGTAGCCGAGGGATGCCCACATCGGGTGTCGGGATAGGCCAAGGGATGCCCACGTCGGGTACCGGGGCAGGCCGAGGGATGCCCACGTTGGGTGCTGGGGCAGGCCGTGGGACGCCCACGTCGGGTGCCGGGGCATGCCCACGTCGGGTGCGGGATAGGTCGGGGGATGCCCACGTCTGGTGCGGGGCACACCCACGTATGGTGCGGGACAGGCCAGGAGACGCCCACGTCGAGTGCCACGGCAGGCCAGGGGACGCCCACGTCTGGTGCCACGGCAGGCCAGGGAACGCCCATATCAGGTGTCGGGGCACGCCGAGGGACGCCCACATCAGGTGCCAGAGCATGTCGAGGACACCCACGTCGGGTGCAGGGCAGGACGGGGGACGCCCAGCACGCCGGGGGACGTCCATATCGGGTGTCGGGGCAGGTCGGGTGCCAGGACAGGTCGGGGGACGCCCACATCGAGTTCCAGGGTAGCTGAGGGATGCCCACGTCGGGTGTCGGGATAGGCCAAAGGAGGCCCACGTCGGGTGCCGGGGCAGGCCGTGGAATGCCCACGTCGGGTGTTGGGGCAGGTCGGGGGACGCCCACGTCGTGTGCTGGCACACGCTGGGGGACGCCCACGTTAGGTGCCGGGGCACGTCGGGGGACACATACGTCGGGTGCTGGGGCATGCCCACGTCGGGTGCGGGATAGGTCGGGGGTCGCCCACGTTTGGTGCGGGGCACACCCACGTCGGGTGCGGGACAGGCCAAGGGACGCCCACGTCGGGTGCCACGGCAGGCCAGAGGACGCCCACGTCGGGTGCCACAGCAGGCTGGGGGACGCCCACGTCGGGTGCGGGACATGCCGGAGGACGCCCACGTCAGGTGCCGGGGCACGCCGAGGGACGCCCACGTCGGGTGCCGAGACAAGCCGAGGGACACCCACGTCGTGTGCCGGGACACACCGGGGGATGCCCACGTCGGGTACCGGAGCACACCGGGGGACGTCCACGTCGGGTACAGAATAGGTCGGGGGACGCCCATGTCTGGTGTCGGGGCATGCCCACGTCGGGTGCGGGAAAGGCCGGGGGATGCCCACGTCGGGTGCGGGACTGGCCGGGGGAAGCCCACGTCGGGTGTCAGGGCACGCCGGGGGACGCCCACGTCGGGTGCTGGGACAGGCCGGGGGATGCCCACGTCGGGTGCGGGACAGGCCGGGGGACGCCCACGTCGGGTGCGGGACAGGTCGGGGGACGCCTACATCAGGTGCTGGGGCACGCCGGGGGATGCCCACATCAGCTGCCAGGGCAGGTTGGGGGACGCCCACATCGGGTGCCGGGGCACGCTGGGGGACGCTAACGTCGGGCGTCAGGGCATGCCAGGGGACGCCCACGTCGGACGCCTGGGCACGCCGGGGGACGCCAGGTCGGGTGCCGGAGCACGCCGGGTGATGCCCACGTCGGGTGTCGGGGCACTCCAGGGTACGCCCACGTCGGGTGCCGGGACAGGTCAGAGGACATCATCGTCGGGTGTCGGGGCAGGCCGGGGGAAGCCCACATCGGGTGTCGGGGCACGCCGGGGGATGCCCAAGTCGGGTGCCGGGGCACAACGGGGGATGCCCACGTCGGATGCCGGGGCAGGCCAGGGGATGCCCACATCGGGTGCCGGGGCAGGCCGAGGGACCCCCACGTCCGGTGCCTGGGCAGGCCGGGGGATGCCCACGCTGGGTGTCGGGGCAGGCCAAGGACGCCCACGTTGGGTGCCGGGAAAGGCCGGGGGACGCCCACGCCGAGTGTCGGGGCAGGCCAGGGGAAGCCCACGTCGGGTGTCGGGGCACTGCAGGAATTCCCCACCAAAAGTGTCGCGGGAAACCCACAGCCTTGGCGATCACTGTTCAACGTCTCCCGGTCATCCCTCTTCGTTGTCGGCGCCTCTCGCCGATGACGGCCTCTTTGAACACACCGCTCCCCATGGCGGTGGTAGAGATTCAAACCTTGTTCATGCTATCCGCCTAGGTTTTTTCTCCTGGGAAGAAATCAAGAAGTAGGACGACTTCCAAAGAGTTGCCGGATATGCGTGTGAGTGATGAATTATTCAAATTGGTGAAGGACCGAGCGAAGGACATTGAACGGAAGAAAACTTTGAAGGAAGCAGTATTGGTGGATAATCCGCATCTGGATGATGGCGCCGCATTGGCATGATCCATAGTGGCCGACCGGACGGAGATGGAGGCAAAGATTACCATCGGCTCGATGGCCCTTGTCGTGGCGGACACGTAGGAGGCTGCCACATCCGGAAGCCCCACGCAGGGGTTGGTGGACTCGGCCATGGATGATACAACCCTGGTGGTCCCTATTATCCGCAACCCAAGCCCAAGGAGGAAGCCCTCAGCAGAAGGTAGGCGAAGTACCATCCCAGGTGCCCGG
Source organism: Pogostemon cablin (assembly GCA_023678885.1). Lineage (NCBI taxonomy): Eukaryota > Viridiplantae > Streptophyta > Magnoliopsida > Lamiales > Lamiaceae > Pogostemon > Pogostemon cablin. The sequence goes on from JAHCLQ010000785.1 coordinate 74,212, forward strand.
CGTCGGCTGGACATCGCGACCCCCTAGCCTCACCCTCTCGGCAGACAGGCGGTGAACCTCGGCAGCCTGGCGCAGCATCTCGGCAGGGACAGGAGACTGTGGACTCTTCTCGGCAAGGCGCCGAGAATATCGTGAGCACCGAGATTCCTCGACAAGGCAGGACTGATCCTCGATAGGCGCAGGGCATTCCTCAGAAAGCGCATCTCGGCGCGCGTGTCCGGCTCCTTATCTCGGTAGATTGCGTTGAGCATGGGTGCGAGCGCTGGGCAGGCTCCTGGCGACACGCGCATGCACTAGGGCGCGGCGTCGGGGTATTGGCAGCAGGGTGGACAGCGCACTCAGCGCGCACGGCAGGATGATTCGGGCAAGGGTTCTGCTCCCAAGGAACCGGTTGACTACTTCAAGTTCGTCAACAAGAATAATATTGATCCAGATAGGAAACTTGAATACATCGCACCCTACGATGGAGTGGCCTACCTGGATCAGAAGGATGACTCCGATGCTTGGAAATACAAGTTGGTGGGGTATTTCTCGGGGTGTTTCCCGGGCATGCAAGCTCTCCACGACATCTGCCGAGCGTGGAGAGTCAAGTACACCATCGTTATGCATCAATCGGGATAGATTATCTTCCGTCTCTGCTCGGAGGAAGATGTGCGGAAAGTGTTGGACAATGCTCCCCACTCCATATGGGAACGATACCTTATGCTTGAAAGGCTACCATGAGCTTTTCAGTTTGATGACCGGGAAATCTCCCATGTCCCGGTCTGGATCCGCTTGCCATCGTTTCCATTGGAGTTGTGGTCGAAGAACCACATTAGCAAGGTGGCCTCGTTGGTTGGTAGATCTATTATGGTGGATGATACTTCCGTTAAGGCGGATAAAGTATCGTTCGTGCATGTACGAGTTGATATTGATGTCTCGCAGGAGCTCCCGATGGAGGTTACTTTCAACTACCGAGGGGAGAACTACTCTCAAACTGTGATATACGAACGTCTTCCGACGTATTGTACTAAGTGTAGGAAGTTCGGCCATTTGGTTAGTGATTGTGACGAGCTTGATGGGGGAGATAAGAGGAAGAAGGAGAAGAAGCAGCCACAGGAGACCACACGGCTGGAAGAAGGGGTGGATGAGGAAGGGTTCCAGCAGGTGAGAACCAGGAACACTAGGCCGAGGAAGAAGAGAAACAGGAATGGAAAAAAAAAGGCCTCAGGCCATCAACTTACCCACGAGCAGAGAGAGAAGGTCACTTCTGGGGAATATAAAATCCTAGACGACTTGGATCCTGATGAATGGAGGATCAATAGGCGGGATGGTAAACAGCCCGCTCAAGGTAACACTAGAAAAACTTGGGTGTTGGAAATGGAGGAGGAGGATGAGGAGGCCGTGGGCCGCTCGGGATGATGTCTGCCTCCCAGCCTTACGCATAGGGCTAATGGGGGCAGGCGCGGCACTAGAATCATTATCCAGGAACCGCAGGGCAGAGGTAATGGACAAGGACGAGGCTAGGGCTCATCTTCCAATGTTCGTCAATGAGGTTTCTGGAGTGGAATATACGAGGGCTTGCAGCCCCTCGTGCGCAGCGAGCAGCCCGCAGGTTAGTTCGCAAGCATAAAGTGTGTATAGCAGGTTTTCTTGAGACTAGATTATCTGTAGATAATGTGGTGGACATTGTTTGTAGAATTGTTCCTAGTTGGAATATTGTGAATAATTTTGATATTGTAGATGGGGGACGTATTGTGGTTGCGTGGGATTCCACTTTGATTACTGTTAGTAATGTTATGCTCCATGAGCAATGTATCTCTGGTTTGGTTCGCTGTTTGATTTCTCTGCAGGAATTCCACATCAATGTTGTGTACGCCTGTAATGGCGTTGTTGATAGGCGTAGGCTATGGAGTCATCTCTCTTCGGTTGTCCCCGCAGTTAACTCTCCCTGGATGCTCCTTGAAGACTTTAATTGCATCAGGAAACCGAAGAGTGACATGAAATTGTTCCGTCCCATCAGAACTGGTGCATTCTGGACTTTGAGGAGTTGTGTGTTGATCTGGGGTTGGATGATGCTAAGTATAAGAGGTGCTTCTTCACCCGGACGAATGGCAGAATATGGAGTCGCATTGATAGAGTACTGGTGAATTTGAACTGGAATCTCAGTTCGAGAGTAGTGGAGTCGGAGTTTCTGCCCATGGGGGCCACTTCAGACCACTGCCCTACCCTAGTTTCTGTGTTTCACACCGTTTACTCGAAAGGCAGACCGTTCAGATATGTAAACATGTGGAAGACCAGCAGTGGCTATTTGGATACTGTGCGAGAGGTATGGGACTCGCAAGTGTGGGGTACGGCTCAGTTCAGTGTGTGTCGACGGTTGAAGCTTGTCAAGCCAAAATTATGTCTACTTGGCAAGAGAGACTTAGGCCACATTGTTGAGAGAGCGGAGCGTGCTAGAGTTGAACTTGACAGCCTGCAGCTGGAGAGTCATGCTGATCCTGGAAACGTTGAGAAATGGGACAGAGTCTGGGATGCAGCCAAGAAGGTTGACTTCTTGTGTCACGCCGAAAATCTTTTCTTTTCTCAGATGGCCAGGGCTGAGTATTTGATCAGTCAGGATAAACCCACAAAATTCTTCTACAAGAAGATTAAGTCTAATAGCGTAAGGAATATTATCCCATCCATACGTATCGAAATCAGGCACACTTCCTCTCGGGATGAAGTCGTTGGAGAGTTCCTTACGTTCTATAGAGACTTGCCAGGCACTGCGGGGGAGTGTGAGGAGATCAGCAGGCGCAGGAGCTAGTGGTACCTATTATGGCCGAGGAGATAAAGGTGGTAGTGTGGAGTATGAACGGTGATAAGGCTCCCAGTCCGGACGGGTACACGGCTGCCTTTTTCCGAGATGCGTGGGATGTGGTAGGTTCGGATGTTGTGGCTGTGGTCCAGGAATTCTTCCATTCCGGGCAGTTGCTGTGATAGAAGAATGCTACATTTATTACACTTATCCCGAAGGGGAAGCACGATCCTACTGTCAGGGACTTCCGCTCTATTTCGTGCTGCAATGTGTTGTACAAGATCATATCTCTAATCATTGTGGCACAAATGACAAATCTTACTTGTTTATGGCAGGTGTCCCAGAGGGTGAGGAGCAGGCGATCCGTGAGGTGTTGCCTTTTCAGGAAGGCATCTTCCCCGTACGCTATTTGGGAGTTCCGCTGCAGGGAAGTAAGCTTCGGGAGTCAGCCTTGGAGCCGCTCATCACGCAGGTATCTAACTTGATCAGAGGCTGGTCCACGCATTTGCT
>JAHCLQ010000785.1:82500-100000 GCA_023678885.1 Pogostemon cablin
GGCATACGTAGGCAACTCCCGTGGGCAACCGTGAGCAACAAGAGTTGGGCATGGGCTATTGCATGGGCAAGCCAAGGCAACGGCCGTGGGCAACCCGTGGCAACAGGAGTGGGCGACCCCTGTGGGCAACCGTGGGCAACGGAAGTTGGGTATGGGCCATGGCATGGGCAAGCCAAGGCAACTACCATGGGCATGGGCCATGCAAGTATGGCATGTGCATGGGAAACCCGTGGCAACGGGCATGGGCATACGTAGGCGATCCCCGTGGGCAATCGTGGGCAACGGGAGTTGGGCATGGACCATGGCATGGGAGAGCCAAGGCAACGGTCGTAGGCAAGCCGTGGGCATAGGCTATGCAAGCATGGCGTGTGCATGGGCAACCCGTGGCAACGAGCGTGGGCAACTCGTGGCAATGGGCGTGGGCATACGTGGCCGACCATCGTGGGCAACCATGGGAAATAGGAGTTAGAAATGGACCATGGCATGGGCAAGCCAAGGAAACGATCGTGGGCAAGCTGTGGGCATGGGCCGTGCAATCATGGCCTGTGCATGGGCAACCCGTGGCAACGTGCGTGGGCTTACGTGGGCGACCCCCGTGGACAATCCTGGTTACGGAGTTGGGCATGGGCCATGGGATGGGCAAGCCAAGGCAACGGTCGTGGGCAAGCTGATGGCATGGGCCGTGCAAGCATGGCTTGTGCATGGGCAAGCCGTTGGCGATCCCCGTGGGCAGCCGTGGGTAACGAGAGTTGGGCATGGGCCATGGCATGGGCAAGCCAAGGCAACGGCCATGGGCAAGCCGTGGGCATGGGCCGTGCAAGCATGGCCTGTACATGGGCGACCCGTGAAAACGGGCGTATGCATACGTGGGCGATCCCAGTGGGCAACTGTGGGCAACGGGAGTTGGGCATGGGCCATGGCATGGGCAAGCCAAGGCAACGGCCGTGGGCATGGGCCGTGCAAGCATGGATGTGGGCATGGGCCGTGCAAGCATGGCCTGTGCATGGGCAACCCGTGGGCGACCCCCGTGGGCAACCATGGGCAACGAGAGTTGGGCATGGGCCATGGCATGGGCAAACCAAGGCATCGACCGTGGGCAAGCCATGGGCATGGGCCGTGCAAGCACGGCCTGTGCATGGGCAACCCATGGCAATGGGCGTGTGAATACGTGGGCAACCCCCGTGGGCAACCGTGGGCAACCGTGGGCAACTGGAGTTGGGCATGGGCAATGGCAGTGGCCATGGGCCATTCCAGCATGGCCTGTGCATGGGCAACCCGTGGCAACAGGCGTGGGCGACCCCCGTGGGCAATCCTAGTCAACCAGAGTTGGGCATGGGCCATGGCATGGGCAAGCCAAGGCAATGGCCGTGGGAATGGGCCGTGCAAGCATGGCCTGTACATGGACAACCCGTGGCAATGGGCGTGGGCAAGCCATGGGCGACCCCCGTGGGCAATCCTTTGCAACGGGAGTTGGGCATGGGCCATGGCATGGGAAAGCCAAGGCAATAGCCGTGGGCAAGCCATGGGCATGGGCTGTGCAAGCATGGCTTGTGCATGAGCAACCCGTGGCAACGGGCGTGGACATACCTGGGCGACCATCGTGGGCAACCGTGGGCAATGGGAGTTGGGAATGGGCCATGGCATGGGCAAGCCAAGGCAATGGCCGTAGGCAAGCCGTGGGCATGGGCCGTGCAAGCATGGCCTGTGCATGGGCAACCAGTGGCAATGAGCTTGGGCATACATGGGCGACCCCCGTGGGCAATCAAACTTTGAGAATACCTTGGCATTCTTGATACAGTTGACCAAGTGTTCCCTACTTAGTATGTAGTACCCATCGAACTCCAAGATGTTGATCCTGGCTTTCCTCGCTTGACTTCACCATGATTTCAAACTAGAAATCCTGGACTGCTGTATGGAGATACTCCTGGTGATATTAATTTAAGGAATAGATGTTCCTTATGTATTAGCTGCATATCCTTTTGATCATCTTGGTTCATTAGGATAGGCTTTATATCTCACGAACTCATGCTCCTTTCCTTCTTTTACTTTGAGTGAAGCTTTGAGCTCCTTCTTGTCCCACCAGGCTAAATGATCCTCATTGAAGTTCCTCTGTATCTTCTTCTTGACGTCCTCCAAAGATGTTTGTTGTTCAATTGTGATGTGTCTCTGTAGGTTTTCTCCCAAGCTTGCTTTGAGAAGGTGGATTATGTTCTTCTTTAGTTTCTCCATCTTCCATCCTCTTTTAGTCTCGGTTCTCATCTGAAGGACTACTTTGCCATATCTCCTTCGATCATTCATCTTTGGATGGACGCTTGCTGCGAAATCTGATTGGCATTTTTTGTTGAAATGCATTACGCAGTCTTGGTACGATGATCTTATGTTCACAAAGGGTTGTGAAAATTAGCCTCCTAGTTGTGTTTTCTTGGGTAAAATGCTTGAACGTCTGTAGGAAATTATTTCCTAACAGAATATCCGCACCGGTATTTTTCGAGAACTGTTGGCAATTCTTTGCCTAAGCCTTCCGAGAAGACCCCTTCCTTTGCTGTGCAGATGTTGGCTCCTGAATCAATGTATGCCACAAAATACTCTGCACGATGTTCCTTAAATATCATCCCTATGGTGATATATATCGAAAATGGACTTGTGGCCATGAGTGGATCAGAGCTTAAAATCTCGTGCCTTTACTAGTAGACTTTGTAACTTTTTCCCTTGATCGTAAACTCCATTCCATCTTGCAGTCTTTCCCAAGGTTTATGATCCTCGAGAAACTCCAATCCCAGTACTAGATGTTCTGGGAACCTTCCTGCAACTCCTTCGATTATCAACTCTAGATCGCTGGGTTTGAGTTGTCCTTGGTATCTCCTAGTTGTTGGTTGTTGGAGATAATACAGGACATCACAAGGAATAGAGTTTTCCTTTTTAGTGATATCGAATATTACTTCGACTCCTCTCCATCCTTCTGGGCATTTAGTTCACCTTTAATTGTGAACTTTTTCGGTTCCTGGATCACCTCCACGATTGGTTTCTTTCCCCATTTCTCGCTAATCATTCTGTCTTCTTGGAAAGAAATTCTTCTTTGCTTGAATCTGAGGTTGTTTTGTCTGCTCTAGATCGGTTTGTCTTTGATCTGCAAATCCATATCGTGAATTGGTGGTAGCTCCATTATCTCTGGCCTAGTTGCGCATGCAACTTTCTCGAACACTTCAGGTATCTCAATATACTCATTCATTTGGAATAGATCCAAATGTTGAGTGTTGGAGAGGGCATACGAGATACTGTATGTGATAGAGTAAGGCATGTTCCCTTCCTTCATCAAGTCTTTATTTTTAAAATCTTGACGAAGGGTAATCGCCCTGTTGAAATCTTGGTCTGCTAGATTGTACGTAATCCTTGGATAAATGTAGGATGCTACTTTCCTGCGTACAGATTTTCCAAGAGTCCTCTTAGGCATACTTCTCTTGTGCTCTTGATTCTCTTATCAAAATCAGCAATATCGATTGGTATATCGATTCCTTCTTTGAATGTAGCTTTCATGAGAATTCGAATAGCTCCAATATGGACCCAAGACATAGTCTTGGACATCCTCTCCGGGAGTTTACTTAGTTCCTTCTTGATTTCTTCATAAGGAACCAGTTGCATTTCCATCATATTTCCTGTGAGCTCCATTGGGATGGCAATTTCCCCTTCGGTCACTTTGTATATGATGTGTTTCCTTTCTTGAAACTTGGAAAGAACTTTCCCAATTTTCCCATAGTGAATCCATCGTATAGGCTGAGCATTGGATCCTCTCTCATGATTCTCATAAGGGCTTTATGAGAAATAGATGTCTGGAAAAAGAATCCAGACATATCTTCTTGCATTTCTTTCCTAAAGATTTCCTCTTCACTCCAACTCATCTTCGAAAGATTCGTCTTGGTTAAAGAATTCTTTTTCATAGATGCTCTCGTCCGAGGTTATATCTTCGAACTGATATACCTGTACTAGGTCTTGGGAGTAAACTGCTTCCTCCATTTTTGGAGTTGTCTTAAACTGTCGTACTCCCTTTTTTAGTTTTCCGGGCAATTTGGTGAGATATGCCATCTTGCTCCACACGTGTAGCAGTTGCTATCCTTGAATCTTTCGTTGATTCATGTGGCCGCTCTTCGGAACATCTTTCTTGTGGGAGTTCTTCCTGTGCTCCTTTGGTTCGACCCTAAGGATGAGGCTTGGCTTCTTGAACTCCATCTTGATGGTCCTAATCTTTGCCCTGATTTATAGCTTTGGGCCTTTTGTTTAGACCAAAATGATCTTGGTCTTCTAGATCTCCATCATCCGCTCCTTTGATTGTAAAGATGATTCTTCTTCATCCTTTTTTGCTTCTTTGGGTTTCTTCCAATGAGAGTTGGAAGATCATTGCTTTCGCAACATAAGGGGACTGTCTTGTTGATTCTCCTTAATCTCTTGTAGTTCTTGTGTAGCGTCGCTTGATGACACCACTCTACAATCTTGGCTTTGAGGAAGGACATTCTCCTTGCTATCGAATCCAGCTTGCATGGTTCATACTCTTTGATCAACATTTCTCTCCATGGGCTCGGGATATTGGCAAAGAATAGGTGGAATACTTCTTCCTCTTTGACCTTAGATTTTCATCTATACTATGTGAAGAGTTTGATGTACTCATCTACATGACAAATGTCAAGTACTTCTAGGTTGTATAGGGCATTCCTATACTTCTTTTTCTTTTTTTCTTCCATTCCTTCAAAGTATCCTACTTCGATGAAATGGATCTTGAAGATCTTGACCATTCGATCGATAATATTACCTAGATCTTCGCCTTCCATAACCTCTTTTTTGACTTCGTCTGAGAGCTCTTGCTCTTCCCAGGTGCATTTTAATGATCCTTCCAGGCTCATAGTAAGGAATCTTATGAACCCTTCTTTGTCCAGCTCTAATGCGCCACCTGCGATCTTCATGGCATTTGCCCATTCATCGATCAAGGCTTCTCTATTCTTAAGTCTAGAGTGTCAAGAGGTTTAAGATCAACTTGTATGGATTTATCGGTTCAAGGTAAGACCGCCATATGGGGTGTTGTGTATATTAGATCCTCGAACTCGGCTTGCTCCTGTTGACATTCCTATGGCCTTCATTTTGAAGTTTCCTAGTGGTTGAAATGTATCTTCTTGTCTTGCCCCACGAACTCCGTGTGATCCAGAGGTTCCTTCTTGGCTCCAATCCTATTGTATCTGATGAGCCTGGGACTGTTGTTGAGAACTTGATGACTCTCCAACGTTCATCATTAGATATACAATTGATAATCCTTGGAAGGACTCATATAGATCTTATAGATCTTCAAGATTTGCTCTTTCCATCTGGGGATGTGGAATCTCCTCGAAGGATAGCAATCATCTTCTCGCTTTCGGACTTTGGCCTTATGACCTCCATCGTTTTTCCTTTTTAGTGTAAAAGGAGTTCTGTTCCAAAGGTTAGTGGTAACTTTTCAGATGTTCCTCTTTAGTGAGGTCCTCAAGGTTCGCCAATTTCCATTTTCGATTGAGGTTTTCCCAAAATAGATCGGCGTCCTCGTGCTCTTTCTCTAAGTATTGTCTATACAACACATTATAGTATTGTTGTATAGAACTGCTTATTTTGTCATATCCAATGGGCCAGAAGTCCCGGTTGCTCCAGCTTGGAACAGGGCTAATAGTCCTGTCACTCTCGGATGTCGAACTTTCGTTCGGATCCATATCTCTTTGAAACTCTCCTCTCGTTAAGTGATATAAGTTTATAATATTTTTTCATTCATAAATATATAAACCTAGGGCTCTAATACCATTTTAAAGCGTGATTAAAACTAATGAAAATAGCAGATATATAGGTCGAATAAGAGAATACTTCTAGGCCGAATAGACAAATATGTATAGGTCGAATAGAATGACTATTTAGACAAAACATATAGACCGAATAGGCAAATACGTATAGACCGAATAGGTAAATACGTATAGGCCGAATAGAAAAATACGTATAGGCCGAATAGGTAAATATGTATAGGCCGAATAGTTAAATACGTATAGGACAATTAGGCAAATATGTCTAGACCGAATAGAACAACTATTTGGGCTATTATTTTAATCGGATATAACAAATAAAATTATAAAATTTTCATTTAAATGAAGTTGGGGGTAAAAGGGTCATAAATATAAAAAGTGGCTAGAAAAATTAATCTTTAACATATGTGGCTAGAAAAATTTTGTTTTAAGTTAAAGTGGCTACTTTTTGCCATTATCACTTAATTAAAAATGTTATACTTCATCGTATATCATACAATGAAAGAGTCAAATGCTCATCACTTTTCAGCAAACATTTATTAACCTTTATGACAAAGACTTGTGTACAACCTCCAATTGGTACAACCCGGTACAATCTCCTTCCTTCACCTTTAGTGTGTGTTTTTCTCTTCTTTTTTTTAACTGTTGTTGTTTCTATTTTTTAATTTAATTTTAGGGATATAATTGTAATATTACCCTTATGTTTAGGGTATAATTTATCCCTAAGGTTTAGGATTTAGGGTATAATTGTAATTTTACCCTTGTGGTTTAGCATATAATTTATCCATAGGGTTTAGGATATAATTGTAATTTTACTCTTGTGGTTTAGGGTATAATTTATTCCTATGGTTTAGGGTTTAGGGTATAATAGTCATTTAAATAAAATAAATTTAAAATAAAATAAAAAATAATATTAATGAAGGAGCATGAATTAATTAAGAAGGGTGGGGACTATGGACCAAGATTGTACCAATTCAATTGGTACCCCTAGTCCCTCTCAACCTTTATTAAAAATATTTGTTTCCTATCAATTTCATAAAAATCATTGCATAAAAAATGGTTTCATGCAAATTTTTGCTGTATGAATGCCTATTCCATTTTTCACAACTTCATTTCTACTACAATACTATCATATTTAGTGATTATTAGTTTTTTATACATGATCGTAATTTAAATATTGATTATAACATGTGACAAGTGTTTAACAAGTGGAATGAGAGAAGAAATAAAATACTCTATTTAGGAAAATTAAAATAATTGAACCACTCATTTCTGTCATTAGACTCGATGTGTTCAATCATATATTTGAAATAATCTTCTTCCATGATTGCTCATATTTTTCTAAAATATATACACAAATCAACATCATTAGCATTTTCTAAATTTTCTCTCTTACATACACATGGGATTAGTTCACAATTCGAATTCTCTATATCATATTGGTACATCATCTCATATATATGTCAAATTATTGGATGAATAACATATAGAAGAGAGAAAGAGAGGAAAATAGGGTCTAAAGAGGAAAAAACTATACCCTAGAAAAAACCTTAAATCGTAGGGACAATGATTGAATTTTTTTTCTCTTCTTACGCGTGACACATAAAATGTATATATGAAAATGACACAAAAGATCCAGTATGGTTAGTTTATACTTCACCAAACTTAATTACTAATTTATCAACACTGCTAATAAGCGTGACCAGTCATTTAAAATCACTTTGGATCCATCAACCGTTATAAACTCCTAAAGATCTCATATTTTATTTAGAGATGTTAAAATAAATGAGCTAGTGATGTACCTTTTGGCCAAGGAGAAAAGGGGTAGGTCGAATGGAGACAGACCGACGAAAGACAACAACAGTTTTGTGGATGACTATCTTTGACAATGACTGCACCCCTGCAAAATTCTTGCTGCCGTGTAATCTAAATACTGAAGAACAAATCACTGCACTCCATGAATTCTTTAAAACCAACAAAATTACCACAAATGGGATACTATTCAACTTCATCTCCTTATTTATTGTCAATGAGCATTTACACACAAATATTTCATCTTCACTCCCCTCTATTTATAAACAGTATCTTGTACATTCAAATCATATTTATGAGATATTAAATTCAAAATAAATTGTCTCGTAATCCATTCCCTCACTTGCCCTTCCAAAAGGAATAAAATAGTCCATATCTTGATCAATGAGCTGCTATTTGCACCCCCAAAATTACTGAACGTACCCCAAAAATATTTAAATTGACATAATTATCCTGATAAAATTTATATATATTCGGTTGTTGCAACCGAATAATTATCCATCTTATTTGTTCGGTTGCAGTATCTGAAAATAATAAAGAATTCGTATATCTTATATGTTCGGTTATAGACACCTAACAGAACAAAGAATTCATTTATCTTATATGTTCAGTTACAGCAACCGAACAAAACAAGATTTGTGATTTTTTTAAATTCATATCTATATTACCGAATAAATAAGATAACATGAATTTTTATAGATATCATCATCTTTGTTTAAAGATTGATGATATCTATAAAACTTATATGTTATCTTATATGTTGGGTAATTAAAAAAATCACAAATCTTGTTCTGTTCGGTTGCTGCAACCGAACAGATAACATGAATGAATTCTTTGTTTTGTTCGGTTACTGCAACCGAACAGATAATAGATGAATTTTGTATTTTGTTTGATTGTTACAACAGATATTTTAAATAGAAATTAATTATATCATTTTAAAATAATTAAAAGTATAATTTATTGTTTGATCGAGAAAAAAATGTCTTAAGGTAAATATTAAATTAAGTGAAAATCATGCATTCTCAATTTATTTCATATTAATAGAAAATTTTATTATAACTGAGGTTGAAGTGATCCTCATCCCCAGCATCATCAGAATATATCAAAATAAAATTGTTGATTGTTGATTTAAAGACCATTTGATCTCCTATAAAATTTCCAAGTTCTTTAACCGCGTACTTCCATCCTCTAGTAAAGCCCGTAGCAAGTGCAGTAAAAGTGAAAGAACATTCATATTTAACAAATTTTAACCCGATTGTGAGAAATCATTTTCAAATCGATAAATGTGTTTCTTAATCTTAATACATTTATTACACAATGTGGAAAGTCCTATGTAACATAAAATATGTAAAAGAGAATCACATTGTCATATAATTAAGGATACCATATTTATTCAAATTATGATATCAAAATGAAAACTTAATAGAGTATGCTAAACTATTGATCAAAATAGTTATCATTATATATCATTAAATTAAATTCACTTTCGTAGTAACCAAATAATAAAATAAACACATTTTCAAAATTATTGAAGTGAAAAATATGAACATAAAATTCTTTGTGTATCAGTCTTAAAAAATATATATATTTTTTATACTAAACAGAAAATTAAAGAATGATACTCACTTTGTTAAGAAAATAATTTAATAATAATTCCTTAAATTTAGCCCAACATTTATTTCATAATAATAATAATAATAGTAATAGGTAATTTATTATAACATCTCAAATATTCTTATACCGCCAAAACGCAAATCCAACATGATATATATAATAATAGGTAATTTAATTTTTTTAAAATAAAAAAATGGATCACACTTTAATCTTAAAATTGAAAGTGAAATGAGTAATGAACCACTATTTAATTTTAAAAATTAGAAATATGTGTTTGAAATTTAAAAATAAAATGGAAATTAATGGGCTTTTAAGTTGTGATCCGACCCATTAAGACTTTTTAATTAAAATTGAAAAAAAGGTAAATAAATTTTTTAACAAGCGTCGATTGAGGTTTGAACACATGACCTACTCATAATCAACTTACAAGTAATATGTTGCCACCTCATGAAATTAAAAAAAATAATCGCTTAATATATGATTGACACCTCACATTTTCAAAATCTAAATTTAGAGTGTTATTTTGTTTTAATATATATAAGGAGATAACCCACGTTATTCTCATAATTTCATTTCATGTAATATTATATATATATATATATATATATATATATATTTATATATATATATATAAGCCAAATGTCCTATCGAAAAAGATGTTACTCTTTCTAAAAAATTCTCTCTTCTCTCTAAATTTTTCCAGGGTTTTCTCTTTTGTCTGCCGTCTCATGGAGGCTTTGCCACCATCTGGCAAGTCCTCCACTGCGGATACCACCTTTACTGATCCCTTTGTTCAATTCCCTAAATTGGATGTGGCTTGTGAACGTTTCCCTTGGCTGATGGATCTCCTCGCCAATTCACAAAACTCCAAGAAAGTGGATGAACAGGACGTACCTATTCAAAATGATCAACCTATCATGCAGCCCAAGTCAACTGGCTTGGAGGTCCCTCGAACAACTATGACAGACCCTCCTCCGCTTGCTCTGACCGGCACGTCCAGCCTGCCTTCGATTGATGAATTGCTATGGAGAAACGCATCTTTTGCTGGTGCGACCCTTTCCATGGATAATCCTGGCCGACTCCATATTGGATCGGTGGCACCTCCATTCTCTAAAACTGAGAATAGAGGCCCTGCGCAGCCCTCTGGCAGAAGACAGACGGGTTCTTCTAACCCTAATCAATCTGGCCCATCATCACATAGTGATGCATCATACGCAGCAAAAGCTGCTAGTAATCGAGAGAACCCCATCTCTCGTCTAAAGTCGGCCATATGCGTAAAACTCTTTTCTCTCAATTTGTAATTGTTAGGGTTTTGAATGAAAGAGGCTCCAAACCCCTTACACAATTGGAGATTGACAGCATGTTTGCTCACACGTTTGACATACCTGCCTCTGATATTTTGAACATTCCTTTGGGCCGTGGCTATTATTCACTTTTGATCATTGATGATAAGATTAAAGCAGGCCTTCTTTGAAAGAGAATTTTTGATGTTAGGAGGATACAACTCTGGGTTCAGAGATGGACTCAGACGTTTAATCCATACAAGATTAAATCGTCCATTGTTCAGGTATAGATGCGTATTATGAACTACCTTTGGAGCTCTGGCATGAAGAGGTTATCATGAGCATTACTAGGGTTGTTGGGTCTCTTATTCAGATTAATGGCAAGTCTCTGGATGGATCCACGGGGCACTTTGCTCGAGTTTTGGTAGAGGTGGATGTGCATGAGCAGATCCCAAAATATATGAACATAGACACCTCCAAAAGTGTGATCCGTATATCTTTTGGTTTTGAGAATATCCCAAAATACTATAAATCTTGTCAGATATTGGCCATGATAATGAGCGATGTTTGAAGAAACAGGAGAAGAAGGAGCGACGTAAAGAGAAAAAAAGAAAAGCAACTATTCATAATGGGTTTTCTATCCCCAAAAATGTTTGGAAGAGGAAAGAGTGTCCATCTGAAAGCGTTCATACTTCTAACATGTTTGATACCCTCAACAATGAGATGGAAGAAGATGATGACAAAGGTAGGAAGACCTCAGACCATGAGGAAATAGATAAGGAGTTTACGAAGAATATTAATGGGGGTTAGAAGGGGGAAGATGGCAATTCAGACTCTCAGGAAGAAGAGGACGAAAATCCTGATGAACTGGACAGGGAGTATAAGGATGGTAATGATGAAAACATACAGGACCAATCCCTTGCTTTTGTTATTGCTGAGCCTATCCCACTTGATGTTAAAAGCCCAGAGAAGCCTAGAGCTCCCTCTGTTTCCCCCCACGGGAAAACAGATTGTGACTGTCAAAACCTCTATGAGGGGCACGACAAATAGTGCTACACATTACAGCAGACCCGACCCCCCGACTACAAGGTCTCGCACGCTTGGTGGTCTGGGAATAAAGCATGTGAAACCTACCAAAAAGAACTCCAAAAATATGCATGCTACATCCAATCAGGACTGGGATTTGTTACTGCCGAAGCACGGCCGCATGCCGCATTTTAAATGAATGTCCTCTTTTGGAATGTAAGGGAATAGGAAGGGCCTCGGCTCAGTCGGCCCTTCGTGAACTTTGTCAAAAAAATAAACATATGTGGCTAGTGATTGCGGAACCCAATGTATTATTCTCTTCTATACCTGATTATGTTTGGAGGAACATGGGTTTTCATTTTGCGGGACAGAATCGGAGGGATGGCCTTCGCCCAAATATTTGGGTTTTCTATAATGCATCATATATTTTTCGGGTCAGAGAGGTGTTCTCATCCTCCCAGGCAATTATTTTTTATTTCATTCATAATGCTGCCGACTATAGGTTTGGCTTCGTACATGAGCATACGGACCACAATGTCCAGAGAGAGTTGTGGTGTGATATCACTACACATCTCAATAACAACATGATGATTATTAGAGATTTCAATGCCACCTTGGGATCACATGAAAGATTGGATAATTCATATAGGGAGAACATGGGGCCAATAGAATTCAGATCCTTTCTAGACACTACGGGACTACATGATGTTGAGTTACAATGTGCCAAATTTACTTGGGTGAGTCGCTCAGCCACCAAAAGCATGAGAGCTCTAGGATTGACTATATCCTAGAAGAAAACAATTTCATGGACAGATGGGAAGTGGTGACGGGGGTGGCCTTGGCCTGACATGGATCTGATCTTGTGCCTATTTTAGCTTCATGCAGGATGAATGTGACTGTCCCTCGTCCACTTAGATTCCAATCGATGTGGTTGTCAGATACGAGATTCTACATCATGGCAGAAACTTCATGGAAGAATAACCTGTCGCAAATGAACCCTCTGAGTCTGTTTGCTGCAAAACTGAAACGTTTAAAGCAAGACATCAGAAAATGGAACCATCATGAGTTTGGCAACATTTTTTATTCAGTTGATGAAGCCATGGAATCGCTTAAAAATGTACAGATCAGAATCGGTAAAGAAGGGGACAATGAAAAACTTTTTTGCGAGGAGGTTGAAACACATATAGAATTGAATAAGAGATTGGAGAGCAAACACCAATTCTATGACCAAAAGAATAGAAACTCATGGTTGAATGATGGAGATAGGAATATGGAATTTTTTCATAGATTTCAGCGCATTCAACGTTCTAAAACTACTATCACATCTATGGAGGTGGATGCTGTCCTTACGGAGGACATTGATCAAATCTCTCAGCACATTATGAGATACTACTCTTGACTCTTTAAAAAGCCAGACGAGGTCAGGGATTTTGGGCAATTGAATTTCATTGATAGCTTTGTCAGTGGCACTGATAATGCTAGACTGACCGCTATTCCTTTGACGGAAGAAATCAAGGAAGCAGTAATGGAGTTATCTGGAGACAGCTTGCCAGGGCCTGATGGTTTTGGTGGCTCATTCTTCCAAAAGTGCTGGTATTTTATTAGGGATGATCTCTCCCGTGCAATGAAGTACTTCTTCAGAATGGGAGACATGCCCTTGGGAATCAATTGCAACTTCATTGTTCTGGTTCCAAAAACTGAGGGGGCAATGAGAGTGGAGGATTTTAGGCTGATTAACTTGTGTAACTTCTTCTTCAAAATCATAAATAAAATCCTTTCGAACAGGATGGGCCCTTTATTAAGTAAGAATCTTAGCAGCAGTCAGTTTGGATTTCTTCCGAGACGAATCATACACCATTGCATTGCGGTGCCTTCAGAAAGCTTTAACAGTCTCAACAACTCTTTGGTTGGCAACATTGGGTTCCAAATTGACATTAAAAAGGCTTTTGATACCTTGAGGTGGGATTTTGTCATGCATGTGCTTGAGAAAATGGGTTTTACAGAGTTTTCATCAACTGGATACATGCTATTTTCTACTCAGCAAGGGTCTCTGTGCTTATCAATGGAAAGCCAGAGGGATTCTTTACATGTGGTAAGGGGGTTAGGCAAGGGGATCCTCTTTCACCATTACTTTTTTATGTGGCAGAAGAAGTACTTGGAAAATGTATTGAGGCGAAAGTAGCAGCGGGCAACATCTCTCCTGCTCGAGCGAACAGGTTCATAACCATTTCCCCTTATTTATTTTATGCAGATGACATTATCTTGTTTTGCAAAGGAAATGAAAAATCGGTAGAGTGTCTTAGGGCAGTTCTACAGGACTATGCAATCCTGTCGGGCCAGGTTTTCATCCCTTTAAAATCCAAGGTGTTTTTTGGAGAGCATGTTAAGGATGCCATTAAGAGAAGGGTGTTATCTACACTTGGTAAACATGAAGAAAAATTCCCTTTTGTATATTTAGGTGCACCAATTTTCGTTGGGGCGCCTAAGATGGAGTACTTCAAATAGGCCAAGAATAGAATTCTTACAAAATTTCAAAGATGGAAAGGAAGTATGTTGTCTATGGCGGGGAGAGTCTGCTTGGTAAATTAAGTCATTATTGCATCAGCAGTGCATATTATGATGGTATATAGATGGCCGAGGCACCTTATTAAGCAAATAGAAGCATCTTGCAGAAACTTTATTTGGATGGGGGATGTATCTAAGCAGCATAGCTTCATGGTGAGTTGGAAGAGAGTTTATAGCCCCATTTCAGAAGAGGGACTAGGGGTGAGAAACATTAAAACGACAAACGAGGCTTATTTAATGAAGCTCTCATAGGATATTCTTCAAGGCAAGGGACCATTATCCTGTATGAAGAGGGGATGGTTTGAGGATCATAACATTAAAATAGGATACATGCAATTGTCTATTAGAAGTGCATGCATTGCTCACATCAAATGACTAATGGAGGATGAGATATGGATTGTGGGATACGACTCAAGGGTGAGATTCTAGTTAGATAATTAGATAGGTTCCCCTATAGCTGACCTTGTTGGGATTCCGCAGGAACACCGCCACCACTTTGATCAAAGGATAGGGGATTACCTTTATGATGGTTATTGGCATTTCACAGAGAGTTTCACTTCAACATTCCCTAACATTGTTGAAACCATCTTGAAAACTCGAATGGCACTAGATGTTGAAGATTCAAGGGTCTGGAGCAAATCCTTAAAAGGGAAGGTCACTTCCCGCATTGCCTACATGCATACACGACAATCTTACATTGAACCGGCCTGTGGTGCATGGATTTGGGATCGTTTTATACCTAAAAAGTGGTCATTGGCTATCTGGAAAGTAATAAAAGGAGTTGCTACCACTTGGAACGTCATCAGAGAATGAGGTTTTTCGGGCCATCGAGATGTTATCTCTGCAAAAGACAAGAGGAGACGACAAATCACCTTTTTCTATCATGTCCAGTATCTTTGCAGGTTCTCACCAAGCTGTTGGCAGGATTTTCTTTTGGTCATCAATTGCAAATGGATCAGACATTTGCAGGTTTTCTTTTGCAAGCTATGGAGTTCTCCAACAGCAAATAAATTGCATCTTTATGGAGACTAGCAATTATCACTTACGTGTGGATAATATGGTAGGAACGCAATGCTGCCATGCATGATGGTTATGATTTAAAGTATGATGACAATGATACAAAACTAGTGGATAAACATATCAGAGTTTCAGGTATCACAGCGACACCAATGGCTCTTTCATTACAAACATGACAATAAAAAGGGAGTTGTTCGTAAACAATCTGTTGCTTGAAAACACCTCCTGGAAATCTAATAGTAACCTCCTTAGGAAGATCCTTCGACATGTCCACATCAACCTGAACTCTCACAAAGGAAACCTTATCCGTATCACCAGAATGAGCATCAACATATATAGGGCGACCAATTGCAGAAACAATAGAACTGATATGATGCCGGGTCCAAAATTCAAAAGGAAGCAAAGGAAACCTAACCCAAAGAGGAATGCGGGACAACTTTTTCTGTCCAACTTGAAAAGCTCTCGGAAGCTTATCCAGGAGAAGAAAACGATCCCAAATAGAGTAAAGGCCCAAATGCAACACCTTCAACATATCTTCTTTACCAAAGAACCTTAAGATAATCCATCACGAGCTATGCATATGAACCATATACTTAACTCCCCAAGTACGACAAATAGCATGCAACGCCTTCATTCCAGGGAACCTCCCAGAGAAATACCCAACTAATGAATAATTCCACACTCGAATCATATTTAGAATCAAGATAAATTGAACCATCATCAGCTGGTGGAATAAAATTTAGCAACCGTTCCTTCTCAACATGATTATTGTTAACAAACTTCGAATAATCAAGAGGTTCACTAACATTGGAAGAAGCACCATCCGCTTGAGCTTTTCCACGCCTTCCACTATTGGAACCCTTTCCACTCCTCAAGTGAGGCTGCAAACCTTGTTTGTGAACATCATGATCACTTAACAACGGAAGATATTGCTCATGAATACCCACATCCGTCGCATCCACTCCTTTTGAACCAGCCACACCTCACGTCGCATCCCCTCCTCTCTTCAATACCTCTTTCATAGTCTCCTTCGAAGATGAGGTTGCATGCAAGGTATCAAGAGGACCTTTATCAACAACAGCTACCTCCTCCTCTACACCCTCCATCTGACAAGATGTTTTCGAAGGTTTTTTAGGAGCAACAACATTAGAAATCTCAATAGATTTGAGATTTTCCTCCATTTGAAGAACATGATTCTTCATATTGATTGCATGTCCTTCCTTTGATGACTTTAATGCAACACCGTTAGCACCATTAGACTTCCCTCCCTTCAAGGATGAAACCCTTTATTCTTTTTCGCCATCAAGAGAAGTATCGAATGACATGCAAGTCAACAAACCAACAAAAAACCCTTAAAAAACCGATGAAGAAGATGGCCAGAAAAGTTACTCCGGCAACCTTCACCACCATCCGCCACCACCTCCCGACGAGATACCGCCGGTTAGAAGACCAAGTCACAAAAGAAAAGCAAAAGATTTTAGAGAGAAAAACTAAAATCTCCATAGCACCTCTCTCTTCACTTCTCTTGAGTAAACATGACTCTCTTAAGGTAGCCAAATGCCACGTCATCTAATTAGTGACACGCATGAATGGATTAACGAGATTCCCACTGTCCTTGTCTACTATCCAGCGAAACCACAGCCAAGGGAACGGGCTTGGTAGAATCAGCGGGGAAAGAAGACCCGTTGAGCTTGACTCTAGTCCGACTTTGTGAAATGAGTTGAGAGGTGTAGGATAAGTGGGAGCCAAAAGGCAAAAGTGAAATTCTACTACTTTTAACGTTATTTTACTTATTTCGTGAATCAAAGTCGGGACATCGCCCCTCTTTTTGGAACTAAAGCTCGCCCCGGCGGGCCGATCAGGGCGGAAGACATTGTTAGGTGGGAAGTTTGGCTAGGGTGGTACATCTGTTAAAAGATAACGCAGGTGTCCTAAGATGAGCTCAACGAGAATAGAAATCTTGTATGGAACAGAAGGGTAAAAGCTCGTTTGATTCTGATTTCCAGTACGAATACGAACCATGAAAGCGTGGCCTAACGATCCTTTAGACCTTCGAAATTTGAAGCTAGAGGTGTCAGAAAAGTTACCACATGGATAACTGGCTTGTGGCAGCCACGCGTTCATAGTGACGTTGCTTTTTGATCCTTCGATGTCGGCTCTTCCTATCATTGAGAAGCAGAAATCACCAAGTGTTGGATTGTTCACCCACCAATAGAGAACGTGAGCTGGGTTTAGACCATCGTGAGATAGGTTAGTTTTACCCTACTGATGATGGTGTCGCAATAGTAATTCAACCTAGTACGAGAGGAACTGTTGATTCGCTCAATTGGTCATCGCGCTTAGTTGAAAAGCCAGTGGCGCAAAGCTACCGTGCGCTGG
>JAHCLQ010000785.1:105000-120000 GCA_023678885.1 Pogostemon cablin
GCGGTGGTAGAGATTCAAACCTTGTTCATGCTATCCGCCTAGGTTTTTTCTCCTGGGAAGAAATCAAGAAGTAGGACGACTTACAAGGAGTTGCCGGATATGCGTGTGAGTGATGAATCGTTTAAATTGGTGAAGGACCGAGCGAAGGACATTGAACGGAAGAAAACTTTGAAGGAAGCAGTATTGGTGGATAATCCGCATCTGGATGATGGCGCCGCATTGGCACGATCCATAATGGCCGACCGGACGGATATGGAGGCAGAGATTACCATCGGCTCGTTGGCCCTTGTCGTGGCGGACACGCAGGAGGCTGCCACATCCGGAAGCCCCACGCAGGGGTTGGTGGACTCGGCCATGGATGATACAACCCTGGTGGTCCCTATCATCCGCAACCCAAGCCCAAGGAGGAAGCCCTCGGCAGAAGGTAGGCGAAGTACCATCCCGGGCGCCCGGCGTCAGCTGGACATCGTGACACCCTAGCCTCACCCTCTCGGCAGACAGGCGGTGAACCTCGGTAGCCTGGCGCAGCGTCTCGGCAGGGACAGGAGACCGTGGACTCTTCTTGGCAAGGCACCGAGAATATCGGAAGCGCAGAGATTCCTCGACAAGGCAGGACTGATCCTCGATAGCGCAGGGCATTCCTCAGCAAGCGCAGCTCGGCGCGCAAGTCCGGCTCCTTATCTCGGCAGATTGCGTTGAGCGTGGGTGCGAGCACTGGGCAGGCTCCTAGCGACACGCGCATGCACGAGGGCGCGACGTCAGGGTATTGGCAGCAGGGTGGACAGCGCACTCAGCGCGCACGGCAGGATGATTCGGGCAAGGGTTCGCTCCCAAGGAACCGGTTGACTACTTCAAGTTCGTCAACAAGAATAATATTGATCCAGATAGGAAACTTGAATACATCGCACCCTATGATGGAGTGGCCTACCTGGATCAGAAGGATGACTCCGATGCTTGGAAATACATGTTGGTGGGGTATTTTTTGGGGCATTTCCCGGGCATGCAAGCTCTCCACGACATCTGCCGAGCGTGGAGAGTCAAGTACACCATCGTTATGCATCAATCGGGATGGATTATCTTCCGTCTCTGCTCGGAGGAAGATGTGCGGAAAGTGTTGGACAACGCTCCCCACTCCATATGGGAACGATACCTTATGCTTGAAAGGCTACCACGAGCTTTTCAATTTGATGACCGGGAAATCTCCCATGTCCCGGTCTGGATCCGCTTGCCATTGTTTCCATTGGAGTTGTGGTCGAAGAACCACATTAGCAAGGTGGCCTCGTTGGTTGGTAGATCTATTATGGCGGATGATACTTCCATTAAGGCGGATAAAGTATCGTTCGTGCATGTACGAGTTGATATTGATGTCTCGCAGGAGCTCCCGATGGAGGTTACTTTCAACTACCGAGGGGCGAACTACTCTCAAACTGTGATATTCGAACGTCTCCCGACGTATTGTACTAAGTGTAGGAAGTTCGGCCATTTGGTTAGTGATTGTGACGAGCTTGATGGGGGAGATAAGGGGGAGAAGGAGAAGAAGCAGCCACAGGAGACCACACGGCTGGAAGAAGGGGTGGATGAGGAAGGGTTCCAGCAGGTGGGAACCAGAAACACTAGGCCGAGGAAGAAGAGAAACAGGAATGGAAAAAAGAAGGCCTCAGGCCATCAACTTACCCACGAGCAGAGAGAGAAGGTCACGTCTAGGGAATATCAAATCCTGGACGACTTGGATCCTGATGAATGGAGGATCAATAGGCGGGATGGTAAACAGCCAGCTCAAGTTAACACTAGAAAAACTTGGGTGTTGGAAATGGAGGAGGAGGATGAGTAGGCCGTGGGCTGCTCGGGACGATCTCCGCCTCCCAGCCTTACTCATAGGGCTGATGGGGGCAGGCGCGGCACAAGAATCATTATCCAGGAACCGCAGGGCAGAGGTAATGGACAAGGACGAGGCTAGGGCTCATCTTCCAATGTTCGTCAATGAGGTTTCTGGCGTGGAATGTACGAGGGCTTGCAGCCCCTCGTGCGCAGCGAGCAGCCCGCAGGTTAGTTCGCAAGCATAAAGTATGTTTAGTTGGTTTTCTTGAGACTAGATTATCTGTGGATAATGTGGTGGACATTGTTTGTAGAATTGTTCCTAGTTGGAATATTGTGAATAATTTTGATATTGTAGATGGGGGACGTATTGTGGTTGCGTGGGATTCCACTTTGAATACTGTTAGTAATGTTATGCTCTATGAGCAATGTATCTCTGGTTTGGTTCGCTGTTTGATTTCTCAGCAGGAATTTCACATCAATGTTGTGTACGCCCGTAATGGCGTTGTTGATAGGCGTAGGCTATGGAGTCATCTCTCTTCGGTTGTCCCCGCAATTAACTCTCCCTGGATGCTCCTTGAAGACTTTAATTGCGTCAGGAAACCGAAGAGTGATATGAAATTGTTCCGTCCCATCGGAACTGGTGCATTCTGGACTTTGAGGAGTTGTGTGTTGATCTGGGGTTGGATGATGCTAAGTATAAGAGGTGCTTCTTCACCTGGACGAATGGCAGAATATGGAGTCGTATTGATAGAGTACTGGTGAATTTGAATCGTGTTCAGATATGGGAAGGCTTCATGTAGGGAAGTTGTATTGGCTAGCTGCAAATTCTATGCCGGTACAGCCCGTCTACAAGAAGCTATGGAGTCCGTGGGTTCCTCAGAAGCATTCATTTAGGATGTGGATCGCTTTGAGGAATCGTCTACTTACCATGGATAGATGGAGACACTACGAAGGCCCGTTGAGTGAGTGCTGTGCGTGGGGGCCCTCGAATCGAGAGACGATCTCTTCTTCGGTTGTCCATTCACGAGATACATATGGAATAGAGTTAGGCATGAAGTGGAGTGGAGGAGACAGGTTACCACATTGAAGGCCGGCTTCAACTGGCTCAGCAAGGACCGGCGTGTACATGTTCGTGAGAGGAGGAGGTGGACGCTTGCTCTCTACGGAAGTGTTTTCCTCATTTGGAAGGCTCGGAATGAAGCGCTCTTCGAAGGCGCCCGACCTTCCCCGGATAGCTTGATCAATTCCATACTTATTCATGTAATTAGATTTGAGCACTTGCTATCTAGATAGGTTTATTTCCACTTTTGGTTGCTCCGTTTTAGAGTTGTAATTATATGTTTGTGACTTTGGCTTCGGCCTACCGTTTTTGAATAATTAACATATCTTTTAAAGGCGAAACCCAAGTGACAGCAGTAGATATTGAAATTTCCTAAGAGACAAGTTTTTGGTTCCCGTCGATCGGGACGTCCGTTCGGCACGAAACTTTGCACACCCCACCGAAATCGCGCAAAGAATTTATTTTTGAAGTCGGAATTCAGTTTCGAGATTCTAATTTTTTTTTATAATTTTTTTATTTCAGCGCATTCAACCTAGTACGAGAGGAACCATTGATTCGCACAATTGGTCATCGCGCTTGGTTGAAAAGCCAATGGCGCGAAGCTTATAATATCTTAGTTCAACTAGTTTTTTTTAGAAAGCCCAAAACCTATTTATTTATTTTTATAGCCCAAAAGGCCAGCCCAATTAAGCCCAACTAGATTTTTTTTAGAAAGCCCAAAACCTATTTATTTATTTTTATAGCCCAAAAGGCCAGCCCAATCAAGCCCAACTAGATTTTTTTAGAAAGCCCAAACTTATTTATTTATTTATTTTGTGGCCCAAAGTTTCAGCCCACTTAAATGGCCTGATATATAATTAGAAAGGCTAAAGTTAAAAAAAAAAAGAGAGAAGAACGGGAGAAGAAAAGCAAAAGAGGGGAAAGAAAAGAGTGAAGAGGAGAAACCCTTGTTGATCAAATTCTCCCTTACAACCCTCATCCTAGGTGGTTTTTAAGTTGTTTTGAGGTAAGTGGTGTGTGAATTAAGCTTCCTTCTTCCATGATTTTGTAATTTTGTGGGGTTTTTCTTTTTGGTATGTGGGTAATTTGCAGACTGTTCGAACTGATTTTGACATAGCTATTGCCATCGAAACTTTGCAAACTTAATTTCTGTACGTAGCTGAACTCGTTAGCTTTCCGTAGCCACTTGAAACGCCTCAATCTGATTATTCTACAATTAGTTATGATTTTTCTCGTAAACTGCCGCTAGCTGGAAAATTTCAGAATTTTTATGTCGAATTCAAACTTATTTTCTATCGTTTCGTTTAGTTAATCTATTGAAACGGTTATATGGGATTGGGAACTGATGTTAAAGAGTTACATGCCATTTTTATTTAATATCGACTCGTTCGAACTCGATTAGGATTTGTTTTTAGCAATGAAAGGGATGTTAAAGCTAATAGTTAGTTATATTTAATTTGTCTTTAATTGCTCATCTCCTTTCTAGGTAAAGAACCATCGACGAAGGGTAAGGGACCGACTTCAGATTCCGGAGAGAGTTAATCACTTCCTTGTGAGTTGATAATTCGGGAACGCCTTCTCTTGTGGGAAGTGTGGACCCTCGATAAATGTGCATTTATTTTAGTTTTAGTTAATTGATAAGAAAATTATTTGGTATTATGTTATGTGGTAAAGAGCCTGATTGGCTCGATTGCTCTGGTTAGAGTCATGTTAGTCATTTTATGAGTATTATTGACTTCTGGTTATTCTTGTGTGCCAATTAAGACTCTAACTTGAGTCGTTATTTATCTTATGATGCACATGCATATGTATGCCTGGTACCAAGGTTAAGTAGCCCGAATTGGTCACGGTTCGGGTGAGTTGGAGCGACATTGATTAAGTAGCCCGAATTGTCGCGGTTCGGGTGAGTTAGAGTGACAACCAAGTTGCCCGTGATTGGCAAACCTGGGCGAGTTAGATCTAACGGGGCACCTATCCATTTGCCAAATACTGATACTCTGGAGGGTGATCGTTAGATGGATCAGTCTATTATAGGCTCAGTCAACGTCACCGGTGTGGGACATGCATGTCATATATGTTTATATGTTTGATCATTTCAAGTATTCACGTCGATATTGAATTGTGAACTTTAGCACTTGGCGTATTGAGAAAGAATATTAATGTGCATTTTATCTAGAGTAACGGTGACGGGCTTGGACTGTCTCTCGACGGAGAGCTCAGTTCGAGGAGGATATTGACTACCCACGCGTCTTTTATGTGATAACATGTTGTTTGAACTAATTGTGTTATTCATAAATGTGCACTAAGGTTTTTATTTTCATTAATATGTACACTGAGTGAGAATAATTATTGTGGGACGAATTGTGGGATTTTATGTTATGAACCGCGAGTGGGAGTACATGCTTCTTATAAGGGTCGGGGTGACCGGCTTATCACCTCACTGAGCTAGTGGTTTTGCTCACCCCCCATCATTCTTTCCTTTTCAGGCTGTTGATATCATTTTGGTTGGAGGTTTGCCTATCGTTTGCTCATCATCCAATCCGTGTTTTGGGTACTTTCTCTTTTATGTAAATTGACGGATTCATTGGCGAGATTGTATAGTTTATATTTGGTGACCCCCTTGATGTTCTTTTTGTACCTTCGCGATGTTATATCGTTCATGTATATTTTCTTTAAACTAAGTTACACCGTTGAATTTTGTACCTTTGTAAATCCTTGTTGATACTTTATGAGATGATGTCCTCGGGTTGTACCCGTTGTAATCAGTTGTTCAGTTCTACAGGTACTTGATAGCAAGCCTTACGTTTTCTATAAACTTTGTGGAGTGGAGTGCACCCATTCTGTGAAATTTATGGTTAACGTGGCGGTTGTCGCGCTTTGTCTGGGGTCGGGGCGTGACAACTTTCTTGGTATCAGAGCCTGGTTTTATGATTCTCATTCTTTTTGTGTCAAGCCAATGAGTCCAACTTTGTTTCTATGTCATCCTAAGGTATCGTATTGCCTTGACGTTGACCTTGCATTTTCTTTCCTTTCTTCCTTTCAGTCATTATGGCACCTCCAGTTCGAGGTCGAGGTCGAGGTCGAGGTCGAGGTCGAGGACACGCTCCTCGTGATCCTCCGAGTCCTCTACTCTCTTCTGTTCCTCGTGGACCTCGAGGACATGTTTCTTCTGATCATGTCATTCCTCCGACGGTTATGGACCCTATCAATTCTGATCATAGGGTGCCAGTTTCCCAGGTAGAGCAACCACGGGCCCAGTTGCGGGTTGAGCACATGATGACACCCGAGCAGTACCAATTGTATTATGATCACATTCGAATACATGGTGTTCCACCACCTACAACGGCTCATACAACTACGACTGTCACTGAAGAGGTTCTTCGTGCTAATGAATCGATTCGACCTACATCTAATGTACCAGTTTTTACTCCAGAAATGGCTTTAGGAGGTTCTGCTTCTCGAGGTGCACTTTTTATACCTGATTTGGTGAAAGCAGTTGAAAACATGGGGACTTCGAAATTTGACGGTGCAAGAGATGCTTCTAAAGCGGGGGCATGGTTAAAGGAGATTACAGAGACCTTTGACACCTTGATGATTGAAGAATGTTATCGTGTGGTCATTGCGACCAAGCTGTTAGGCCCAGATGCACGACGATGGTGGCAGAATCTAAAAGAGACATCTTCGGTTACTATTACGTGGGCTATCTTTGTGGAACGATTCAAAGATCGATACTTCTCTCAGTACATCAAGGATCAGAAGAGAAAGGAGTTCTTCAACCTCTTTCAAGGCATTATGTCGGTCGTTGAGTACGAAAGCAAATTTCTGGAATTGCGAGAATTCGCTCCTGAGTCATATACGACGAGAGACTTATGCAAGAGATTTGAAGATGGTCTTAATTTAAATATTCGAGATCGCATCAAGTCCGGAGACAAGTACGAGAGTCTTGACGATCTCGTAGAAGAAGCCCTGAGGGTAGAAGGTTTAGTTCAGGCGAGACATAAGCTTGCAGAACGATCTCAAAAGAAAAGGCAAGGGAGCGCATTTCCAGGAAATGCATCGAAGGTGTATAGGGGTGTGGGATCTTCGCGTGGCGCACCAAGTTCGGCATCTATTAGTTTTTCTCAACCTCGGGAGCAGTTTAGTAGAGGCGGGAGCAATGTCTCGGGATCGGTTGGTGAAAATCGCAAGTGCCAGAATTGCCTAAAATATCATGACGGCCCCTGTAAGGCTCCTCAAGTATGTTTTCAGTGTCGACAGCCGGGGCATATGCGAAGTTCTTGTCCTCAGCTTATGGGAACGAGCAGCCAGGGCTCTGGTCAGTTTCGTAGTAAACTAACATATTCTACACCCAGAGATACTCGATCTGCAGTTACCAGAGTGCCCGATGCCTCAAGCGGCCCTAGTACTCAATCACCTATTCAAGGAAGGAAGCAAACTAGAGTATTTCATATTTCCCAAGAAGAGGCTCGCTCAGATCCGAAGGTTGTGACAGGTAATTTATAATTTGAGTATTTTCACATGCTAAATCTAACCCTGCCTTGTTATGCCACTTGATTACGAATAAAACATTCGTAAGAAATTCTATCTTTTCAAATTTTTTAAATCCCAATCTCACCTAATATTGCTTCTTTAGGCCATGTGTTTGTGGGAGACCATCAGGTCTACGCTTTATTTGACCCAGGTTCTGATAGGTCTTATATCCGAGATGATCTTACTGCGATCTTAGATTATCCTATCTCTCATTTGTCACCTGGAATCATCGTTCATACCCCTCTTGGAGAGCGTCTAATTCGTGATTCAATATTCCTTGGTTGTCCATTGAAGATCAAAGATGTCATTTTAGAGGCTGAATTGATACCATTGCCTTTGATTGATCTTGATGTTATTCTTGGCATGGATTGGCTTTCTTCTCATCATGCAATTCTCGATTGCCACGAGAAGCTTGTTATTTTTCGTAGACCAGGATTCTCAGAACTTGTTTTTGAGGGTAAACTTCAAACGAGATCCCTCTCTTTTATTTCAATGTTGACTGCGCATAAATTAATGCGTAAGGGTTGTGAGGCATTCTTGGCATTTGTCATCGATACTTCTCTTTCTGAAACTAAACTAGATGACATCCCAATCGTGAATGAATTTCCTGATGTCTTTCCCGAAGACTTACCAGGACAACCTCCGAATCGAGAGATTGATTTTTCCATTGACGTACTTCCTGGAATCACACCTATATCAATTACTCCATATCGAATGTCGCCTGCTGAGCTTAAGGAACTCCAGACACAACTTGGGGAATTATTGGAGAAGGGTTTCATACGACCTAGCACATCTCCATGGGGTGCTCCAGTTCTTTTTGTCAAGAAGAAAGATGGATCACTTCGTCTATGTGTCGACTACCGTCAATTGAACAAGGTGACTATCAAGAACAAATATCCTCTTCCAAGAATCGATGATCTGTTTGATCAATTGCAAGGAGCAACTGTGTTCTCAAAAATTGATTTGCGATCCGGTTATCACCAACTCAAGATTAGGGAATCTGATATCCCTAAGTCTGCTTTTCGAACCAGATACGGTCATTTTGAATTCTGTGTTATGCCTTTTGGACTCACAAATGCTCCTGCAGCTTTTATGGATCTTATGAATCGGGTCTTTCGGCCGTACTTAGATAAGTTTGTCATCATCTTCATTGATGACATTCTTATTTATTCTAAATCGGACGACGAGCATTCACAGCATCTAAGAATTGCTCTGAACATTCTCAGAGAAAATCAGCTTTATGCTAAATTCTCGAAGTGTGAATTTTGGCTTCGCGAGGTAAGCTTTTTGGGTCATCACATTTCTAAAGAAGGAATCTACGTCGATCCAGTGAAGATTCAAGCTATACTAGATTGGGAGCATCCAAAGAACGTGACAGAGATTCGTAGTTTTCTGGGATTAGCTGGATATTATCGACGGTTTGTCAAAGACTTTTCGTTATTGGCTTCATCTTTGACTAAATTGACTCGGAAAGGGGTAAAATTTGAATGGAGTGAAGAATGCGAGGAAGCATTTCAAGAATTGAAAAGACGACTCGTTTCAGCTCCTATTCTTGCTTTGCCAGACCCAGCGATTGGAGAATTTACCATTTATAGCGACGCCTCGAGACAAGGATTAGGATGCGTTCTCATGCAAGAAGGAAAGGTTATTGCCTACTCTTCAAGGCAATTGAAGAAGAACGAAGAAAATTATCCTACACATGATTTAGAGTTGGCTGCAATCGTCTTTGCATTGAAGATATGGAGACACTATCTGTATGGTGCAACTTGTCGGGTTTTCACTGATCACAAGAGCTTAAAGTATATCACTACGCAAAAGGAGCTCAACCTCAGGCAAAGGCGATGGATGGAGTTGATTAGTGACTATGACTTAGTCATCGATTATCATCCTGGCAAGGCGAACGTTGTTGCAGATGCTCTGAGTAGAAAGTCTTCTACCTCACTTGCTTCAATTCAATCTTTTTATCTTCCTATGTTGGAGCAATTTAAATCTTTACACATTTCGCTCGATTGTGAAAAGTCTAATGATTCTGCCTTAATCGCCAAATTCGAGGTTAGACCTACCTTGTTCGAGAAAATTCGAGAAAGACAATCACACGATGTTTATTTACAACAGAAGATGGCGAAGCTAAATCAAGGAAAAGAAACAGAATATCAAATTCGGGATGATGGACTTCTTACTTTTAAAAATCGTGTTTGTGTTCCATCAGAACTTGATGTTCGTAGAGCTATTCTTGAGGAAGCCCATTCTTCAGCCTATGCTATGCATCCTGGTAATACCAAAATGTATAGAACACTTCGGGAGCATTATTGGTGGCCAGGTATGAAACGGGACACTACTGAATTTGTATCAAAGTGCTTATCTTGCCAACAGATTAAAGCGGAACACCAAAAACCAGCCGGCATGCTTCAACCACTACCTATTCCTGAGTGGAAATGGGAAAACGTCACAATGGATTTTGTTTCTGGTTTACCTCGAACCCAAAAGGGTCATGACTCAATTTGGGTCATTGTCGATCGTCTGACGAAATCGGCACATTTCCTTCCAGTGCATACCAACGAATCTTTAGAGAAACTTGCCAAGTTATATGTCGATGAGATCGTGAGATTGCACGGAGTACCAGTGTCAATCATATCTGACCGTGATCCAAGATTCACTTCCCGTTTTTGGCCTAGTCTGCAGAAAGCGCTAGGTACAAAATTACTATTCAGTACCTCGTTTCATCCACAGACTGATGGACAGTCAGAGAGAACTATACAGACACTAGAAGACATGCTACGTGCAGTGGTGTTGAATTTGGGAGGTAGCTGGGATAAGTACGTAACTTTGGTGGAATTCACTTATAACAACAGTTATCATTCAAGCATTGGAATGCCCCCGTACGAAGCTCTGTATGGCCGAAAGTGTCGAACACCACTCTTTTGGGATGAGGTTGGCGAGAGACAAATCGAACAAGTAGAGCTTATCGAAGATGCGAAGGCAAAAATACAACTTATTCGAGACAGACTTAAGGCAGCGCAAGATCGACAGAAAAGCTACGCAGATAATAGGAGGCGCGATTTGGAGTTTAATGAAGGAGACAAAGTTTTTCTGAAAGTTTCTCCATGGAAGGGCGTGTTGCGATTCCGCCGTCGAGGAAAGTTGAGTCCAAGGTATATTGGCCCGTTTACGATCGTGCAAAGGATTGGTAGTGTCGCGTATCGACTTGAGCTACCATCGGAATTGTCGAAGATTCACGATGTCTTCCATGTCTCTATGCTTAGAAAATATGAACCAGATCCTTCGCACGTGCTCAAAGATCCCCCAGTTGTATTAAAGGAAAATCTATCGTACGACGTACAACCTGTTCAAATTGTAGATCGCCGAGAGAAAATGCTTCGTAACAAATCCATTCCTATGGTGAGAATTCTATGGAGAATTGATCAAATTGAAGAAGAAACATGGGAACCAGAGTCAGTCATGCGTCAACACCATCCAAATCTCTTTTCATCTCTAGGTACGTTTATGTTTCGAGGACGAAACTTTTTGGAGGAGGGGATACTTTATAATATCTTAGTTCAACTAGTTTTTTTTAGAAAGCCCAAAACCTATTTATTTATTTTTATAGCCCAAAAGGCCAGCCCAATTAAGCCCAACTAGATTTTTTTTAGAAAGCCCAAAACCTATTTATTTATTTTTATAGCCCAAAAGGCCAGCCCAATCAAGCCCAACTAGATTTTTTTAGAAAGCCCAAACTTATTTATTTATTTATTTTGTGGCCCAAAGTTTCAGCCCACTTAAATGGCCTGATATATAATTAGAAAGGCTAAAGTTAAAAAAAAAAAAGAGAGAAGAACGGGAGAAGAAAAGCAAAAGAGGGGAAAGAAAAGAGTGAAGAGGAGAAACCCTTGTTGATCAAATTCTCCCTTACAACCCTCATCCTAGGTGGTTTTTAAGTTGTTTTGAGGTAAGTGGTGTGTGAATTAAGCTTCCTTCTTCCATGATTTTGTAATTTTGTGGGGTTTTTCTTTTTGGTATGTGGGTAATTTGCAGACTGTTCGAACTGATTTTGACATAGCTATTGCCATCGAAACTTTGCAAACTTAATTTCTGTACGTAGCTGAACTCGTTAGCTTTCCGTAGCCACTTGAAACGCCTCAATCTGATTATTCTACAATTAGTTATGATTTTTCTCGTAAACTGCCGCTAGCTGGAAAATTTCAGAATTTTTATGTCGAATTCAAACTTATTTTCTATCGTTTCGTTTAGTTAATCTATTGAAACGGTTATATGGGATTGGGAACTGATGTTAAAGAGTTACATGCCATTTTTATTTAATATCGACTCGTTCGAACTCGATTAGGATTTGTTTTTAGCAATGAAAGGGATGTTAAAGCTAATAGTTAGTTATATTTAATTTGTCTTTAATTGCTCATCTCCTTTCTAGGTAAAGAACCATCGACGAAGGGCAAGGGACCGACTTCAGATTCCGGAGAGAGTTAATCACTTCCTTGTGAGTTGATAATTCGGGAACGCCTTCTCTTGTGGGAAGTGTGGACCCTCGATAAATGTGCATTTATTTTAGTTTTAGTTAATTGATAAGAAAATTATTTGGTATTATGTTATGTGGTAAAGAGCCTGATTGGCTCGATTGCTCTGGTTAGAGTCATGTTAGTCATTTTATGAGTATTATTGACTTCTGGTTATTCTTGTGTGCCAATTAAGACTCTAACTTGAGTCGTTATTTATCTTATGATGCACATGCATATGTATGCCTGGTACCAAGGTTAAGTAGCCCGAATTGGTCACGGTTCGGGTGAGTTGGAGCGACATTGATTAAGTAGCCCGAATTGTCGCGGTTCGGGTGAGTTAGAGTGACAACCAAGTTGCCCGTGATTGGCAAACCTGGGCGAGTTAGATCTAACGGGGCACCTGTCCATTTGCCAAATACTGATACTCTGGAGGGTGATCGTTAGATGGATCAGTCTATTATAGGCTCAGTCAACGTCACCGGTGTGGGACATGCATGTCATATATGTTTATATGTTTGATCATTTCAAGTATTCACGTCGATATTGAATTGTGAACTTTAGCACTTGGCGTATTGAGAAAGAATATTAATGTGCATTTTATCTAGAGTAACGGTGACGGGCTTGGACTGTCTCTCGACGGAGAGCTCAGTTCGAGGAGGATATTGACTACCCACGCGTCTTTTATGTGATAACATGTTGTTTGAACTAATTGTGTTATTCATAAATGTGCACTAAGGTTTTTATTTTCATTAATATGTACACTGAGTGAGAATAATTATTGTGGGACGAATTGTGGGATTTTATGTTATGAACCGCGAGTGGGAGTACATGCTTCTTATAAGGGTCGGGGTGACCGGCTTATCACCTCACTGAGCTAGTGGTTTTGCTCACCCCCCATCATTCTTTCCTTTTCAGGCTGTTGATATCATTTTGGTTGGAGGTTTGCCTATCGTTTGCTCATCATCCAATCCGTGTTTTGGGTACTTTCTCTTTTATGTAAATTGACGGATTCATTGGCGAGATTGTATAGTTTATATTTGGTGACCCCCTTGATGTTCTTTTTGTACCTTCGCGATGTTATATCGTTCATATATATTTTCTTTAAACTAAGTTACACCGTTGAATTTTGTACCTTTGTAAATCCTTGTTGATACTTTATGAGATGATGTCCTCGGGTTGTACCCGTTGTTATCAGTTGTTCAGTTCTACAGGTACTTGATAGCAAGCCTTACGTTTTCTATAAACTTTGTGGAGTGGAGTGCACCCATTCTGTGAAATTTATGGTTAACGTGGCGGTTGTCGCGCTTTGTCTGGGGTCGGGGCGTGACAAAGCTACCGTGCGCTGGATTATGAACATATCTTCACCAACTTTCTGAACCCTTTTATCAGTGTCTCTCCTACCAGTCTGAGACACTGCATCCTTACTGTGAGCCTTGCAAACTCCATCTTGGTGACCATATTCTTTGCAGACACGATAATAAAAAGGGAGTTGTTCATAAACAACCTGTTGCTTGAACACACCTCCCAGAAATCTAATAGTAACCTCTTTAGGAAGATCCTTCGACATGTCCACATCAACCCAAACTCTAACAAAGGAAACCCTATTCGTATCTCAAGAATGAGCATCAACATATGTAGGGCGACCTATTGCAGAAGCAATAGAACTAATATGACGCCGGATCCAAAATTCTAAAGGAAGCAAAGGAAACCTGACCCAAAGAGGAATGAGGGACAACTTTTTCCCCAAATTGAAAAGCTCTCAGAAGCTTATCCAAGAGAAGAAAACGATCCCAAATACAGTAAGGGCCCAAATGCAACACTTTCAACATATCATCTTCACTAAAGAACCTGAAAATAATCCATCCAGAGCTATGCATATGAAACATATATCTTACTCCCCAAGTACAACAAATAGCATGCAACGCCTTCATTCCAGGAAACCTCCCAGAGAAATACCCAACTAAAGAATGATTCCACACACTCGAGTCATATTTAGAATCTAGATAAATCGAACCATCCTCCGCTGGTGGAATGAATTTGAGCAACCGTTCCTTCTCAACATGATTATCATTAACAAACTTCGAATAATCAAGAGGTTAATGCACCTTGGAAGGAACACCATCCGCTTAAGCTTTCCCACGCTTACCACTGTTTAAACCTTTCCCACCTGTCAAAGGAGGCTGCAACCCTTGTTTCGCCACATCCCCACCTTTCGAGTCAGCCACATCACCCGTTGCATCCCCTCCTCTTTTCGAAACCTCTCGCATAACCTCCATTGAAGATGAGGTTGCATGTAAGGCATCAAGAAGACTCTTATCAACAATGGCAGCCTCCTCCTCTACACCCTCCATTTGACAAGATGTTTTCAATGGTTTTTTAGAAACTACAACATTAGAGACCTCACTAGACTTGAGATTCTCTTCCATTTGAAGAACATGATTCTTCACATTGATTGCATGGCCCTCCTTCGATGACTTAAATGTAACACCTATAGCACCATTAGTCTTCCCTCCATTCAAGGATAAAGACCCTCTATTCTTTTTTGCTATCAAGAGAATGATCAAAGGACAAGCAATCAAACAAACCTACCAAAAACCCTCAAGAAATCCGACGAGGAAGGTGACCAGAAAGTGATTCTGGCGACCTCCACCACCAACCGCCACCATCTCCCGACGAGATACCATCGGCTAGAAGACCAAATCACAAAAGAAAAGCAAAAGATTTTAGAGTGAGAAACTAAAATCTCCAGAGCATCTCTCTCTTCACTTTTCTTAAGTAACTATGACTCTCTTAAGGTATCAAAATGCCTCGTCATCTAATTAGTGACGCGCATGAATGGATTAACGAGATTCCCACTGTCCCTGTCTACTATCCAGCGAAACCACAGCCAAGGAAACGGGCTTGGCGGAATCAACGGGGAAAGAAGACCCTGTTGAGCTTGACTCTAGTACGACTTTGTGAAATGACTTGTGAGGTGTAGGATAAGTGGGAGCCGAAAGGTAAAAGTGAAATACCACTACTTTTAACGTTATTTTACTATTTCATGAATCGGAAGTGGGGCATCACCCCTCTTTTTGGACC